>JAQOOD010000006.1:20191153-20378130 GCA_029633175.1 Citrus glauca
TAATGTATATTTGTTTATTATAATTATGATTACCCAATAACTAATTTACTACATATTTAATGCTCTTGTTAATTACCTTTAAATTAATTTTAATTGTTACTCTTAAATATTCATAAATACTTTTTTGTATTTAAATATAATTTAATATTGTCCAATCTGATATTGTACCAAACATAATATAATATATAATATAATCCAACTTAATTCAGTCCAATCCTAATAATTAATTTAATCCAATCCTACGTGCCAAACGTAATCTTAATTTTTTAAATTAATATAATCTTTTTTATTTAGATTAGACAACATTACTCTTTTCTTAGCACTATGTTTTAAGCCTTTTTTTTTTTTGTGTTGGCCATCCTGAATTCAAAACTTAAAGTGGGTATGAGATTATAAAATTGATTTGATTTGCCCGCCTCATACTTCAAAAAAAAAAAAAAATTGCCTACTCTTCATTAGCGTTTGCGTCTGTTTGTAGGTGAACACTTTTAGCTAGTAGTTTGGGCTTCCAAATTTTATATAGATTGGGCTGTATCCAATTTATTGTGGCCCAATAGTTCTCATTTCTTATCCAAGTGTTGCTATTCATACCCCTAAAATATGAGTATGAAACGCCCCCTCCCCCGCGGCGGTAGATGACTTTACTTCTTTGACGATGGCCATTCACTATTATATGAACAACTTTTTTTTTTTTAACATTCCTCTCTTACAAAAATCGACAGCAATTAAATTTCTATATATCATCGTGTAAACTATGTTATATTTATAGCTTTCTTCTCATTACCTATAAGTCTATTCGATCATGTTTAATTCTTTTCAAATTTTAGAATTAATATAAAATCAGAAGATATGTTTATTTTTTCTTTTCTAAAAAGCACTATTCCTACTATAATCGTATCCTTAATTTAATTATCCAATTGCTAGATTTTAATGCATATATTTTTTATTTTTGTTCTAAAAAGTTGGCAAGCGATATGTATTAGGGAAGGGTAAAATTTAAATCAATTTTTTAGTCACCTACCTATTTAAATATTTGAATTTTAGTGCCACCTTGGGCACATGAGTTTGAAGCCCAGCACTCGACTCCCCTTCTAATAGGGGTGGACAAAATCGGATACAGGTCGAGTTCCGGGTTGTTCGGATTGGACAAATATTAATCCGAATACAACTCGATCTTACAACCCGATCCAATCCAATTCGATATATATTCGGGTCGGATCAAAAAATTGGGTTGAACTCGGGTAGAATCGGGTTAGGGTTAACGAATCAGAATGAGTTTGAGTTATTTAAGTTATAGTCGGGTTGGGTGAAAGCTTCAAAAGTAACGCTAATTATACACCATGAAATGAAAGCTTCAAAATCAAAAGTCACAAAGGGCAAAAACTTGGGTTGGATACTCGGGTTGGAGGCTTGGCCTTGGAGCAACAGATCACGGACGGGTTTTCAGAAGCAGATCAATGGCAGTTGGCGACAGCAGATGGGCGAACATGCAATGGTAGATCGTGGACAATTGGACGCACAGTGGCGGGGACTGGTCGAAGTTCAAAGAGACAACAATAGATCGCAACACTAGAGGTGGAGGGTGTGTAACCTCCGTTGGCGGTGGCCGTTGGGAGTCAACAGATCGCGACACTGCTGTGTATGTGTCTTGTGAGTTTTGTACTTTTTTTTTAAGCAACTTGTCGAGTTTTCGGATCGGGTCGGATATAACCCGATCCGATCACAACCTAATCGGGTTTATAATTTTTCATCTGATCGGGATATATTCACAACCCGATCCAACCCAAACCCGAAATTTTTCGGGTTAGGTCGGGTATTTTGCCCACCCCTACCTTCTAATATGAGTTTATTTGGCTTCCCACTTTGAGAGTAAAATAGATTCTAATTATAATATATCAGTATTTTAAAAAAAAAAGATTCATTAGTAACCAATAGAAACAAGCTGCTCGATAAACACTCACTTAAATTACCAAGAATTAAGAAAAAGAGAAAAATATAAAGATATTTGTTAAAATATGAAATAAAAAAAGAATTGATTAATAACCATAATTAAATGGTTTAAAAAGTGGGATTCAGATTTTCTTTTGATATGATAACTATCAGAGCTTTTAAGGATCTAATGACACGTGGTATTATTAAATCCAATGGCAAAGATTTATTGATAATTAGTTTTTTATTTGAACGCCCTCCTCACTTTCCAAAACCCACCTTCCAAAACGCGGTGTAACCTCACTCTGTCTCTTTCAAAATTAAAGTTTCGTCAAATTCATAAAAGAAATCTAAATCTTCAAAATGGAAAACATCCAAATCGCCTGACAATATCAAGGTAAGAAGTTAAAATTCTATTAGCTAGATGTGATAATCGCCCACGTAGTAATTTAGCATCAATCTCTTCATTGTTGAGATTAGTAATATTCTTGTGCCGAAAGTTTAAATTTTTCTTACGAGAGATTTTATTTTATTTTTTTTATAGATTTGTTGAGATGTTTTTGCAACACAAAGTAAACAAAAAAGTGGGAATAGTCCCATCTTCTTATTAAATAAGTTTATAATTTTCTGATGTCCACCACCTGTTTGATAAAATGTAGTACTAATTTGTTTTATGCTGAAACTGTTGAAAGTATTTTTTTTTTCACTATATTTCACTTATTGAATTTTTTTTTTTATATTTTTTTGCAGCCTGACAAAAATGAGATGCTACAAAAGAACGTGGTCAAAAGGGATTCAAATAGCAAGACAAGCTAGTATAGTAGCTGTCAAGACATCATAATTATGTAAGGATGTGGCATATGTGGAGGCTGGAGCTATGAAATGAGGGCTAAAGGCAGCAAAGGAAGTTGTTGATTTGGTTAACAATAAGAAAGGAAGCAAAGCTGAAATTTCTTGGGTAATTTCTGAAATCTAAAACCAGAGCGAGTTGTTCCAGAACGTCAGATTTCAACACATCCCATGATTGTGTAATGTCCAGGCTTATATTTTGGCCAAATATGTTGTAGTGAACAATAAAACTATGTATGCCTGGACCCTATACCAGCAAAAATAGCTACTGTACATCTTTTCTAAATGAATGGAAATGATTCTTTCTTCATCAAAAAAATAAAATAAAGCTTTCATTTTGTAAGAACAATATTTTTATCAAATAAAAAATATACTATATGCAAGCAACTTTCATTCTATTGCTCATTTCTCCAAATGTACAACGTTCTCTTATTCACATTGTAGTATTAGCATAAACAAACCTAAGCATTGAACATTAAAATATCAAACAAGAGAAACACTCATTAATATAAAGCTCGTAATGGATAGGCAAAAACAGTACAAAAATACAAAACCCAACAATTTGTAAATGAATCTAAAGCAACAAAATCTACATTGTCTGAAACTAACTAAATATTAAAAGGAAAAACTGAACTAAAATTTGTTAAATTAAATTTGTGTTACTGGGAGCTTGAGAGCTTTGAAATCCATTTGAGAATCCTGTGCTATTTTGTTCAAGCAAAGCCTAAAAACTTGTTTGTTGAAGTAAATCATGTAAACTTACCTATCGAACTTGATTCATCAATTGTGGCTGCAATAATAAGCATGAAAAAGAACAAAATTTAGCTTCACACACAAAAACTAATTAAGAACCACTTACTGAATAAGAATGATCAATCATTAATGAATGGGGACTATTATTGATCAGCAGAAGCAATTGACCAAGTGGCTGTGAAAATGAATAATTTAAACAAAAAAATTAATCTAGATGAAAGTAATTGTTCAATGTTGTATCTATATAAAACTAGTTAATTAGTAATATAGGCAATCACCTAGACTATTTGCGATTACTAATTTGTAGCCTCTTTCTCTTATGTTTTTTGTCAAGGCTACTTCCAAACTACTCTTGAATCTACGTATTTCACGACGTGACTCCTTCTTCTTTAGACCTTTTGCTTTGACAATATCTATGTGCTCAGTCGAAGGAGATTCTTGAACTTTTTTCTTCCGCACTACCATCAATCTCCAAACGTAAGATATCCTCAACTAATCTAGCCAAATCCATGGCCCGCGAATTTGCTAGCTCCTATGCTTTTTTACTTTCAGAAGCTCTATTGGATATCTTGGTAAATATAGAACATAAAGACCTCTATCGACATGTCTGTTGCAACTTAGGATCTGCTTGGATTTCACGCATTACACGTCTTTAATACATTTTGCTCTTACTTGTTTTGTCCACCTTTTTAAAAATATACTAGGTATGAATTTCTTGACATCCATAACATCTCTAAGAACCTTGATGATATGGCTGCATAAAACCCCCCTCATCTCAAAGCTCCTGCAGTTACAAGACAATGCGTTGTTATTCTCTATTTTCACACATTTCTTTCCAAAATCATCCATACCAACTATACATAGTAAGGATTCACCATCGCTAGAGTCTTTCTTTAACAGATAAAGCAATAGACTCTTTAAATTGGTCTTGGAACTCTTGAAAAATTACCTTTGTGTAAATCTCCCTTGCATGAGCCAGCATTTGAATAGACATTTTCATATTGACCAACCTATAACATAATTCATACTCTATTTCTATTTCTTTGTATCGTTTATCATTGACCATCCTTTCAAAGTGCATAAAAAAATAACACATATTAAGATTTGATTTCAAGCAGTCTTTTAAAATTACATTAAAACTCTCACTAAGCTGGGTGCTCTTCATTCCCGTTGACCATGCCTGCCTAACATGTGCGTAAACCTATTTCTATCTTAACTCGTATACACTTTTTAGCCAACTATTATCATGTGATCATATTTATCAAGCATGTTATTCCAAGCAACTAGAAACTCATTTTCATCCTCAATACTATCCATAAATACCGAAAAGACACTTTTCATAGTGCCAATACCTTTAAACACTGTTTACATACTTTAAGTCATTTTGCATCATATGCCATGTGCAAAGCTTGAAGTTCACGTTCAATGGACTAAATTGGTTTTCTCAAATTTGTCTAACTACAATTGCTAATTATTTAGGAGATGAAGAGTTTTTTTTTTTTTTTTTATGGTAAGAGAATAAATTGATAGAAGCGGGAATTGTAAGTGTTGCAGCGGGAAAACATCTCTGCTTAAAAAACACATCGTTTAAGAGGTAAATAATTAGTTACAAATAAATAGTAATAAGATCCGGAGAGGATTTGCACCCGTGAAATAGCATCTTCTAATTTGGGAATAATGAGAAGACACGTGACTTAGATTGAGTCCTTGTGAAATGGAACACCGGCACCACTCCCCCAAAGTGTATTTTAAAATTACATAAGAACTTAGTCTTTATTTTTGATTTTATATGTTTTGGACAAGTGGCGCAATGGGATTTGATGGTGCAAATATGTGCACCAGCAATACGGATTGGCCAAATTTCAATTTTAGCTTTTCTCAATTCAAAATTAGCTAAACTAACCCATTGACTATTTTGGACAGAGCCGTAACATAAGTGATCAGTTTGGAGGTTTCATTAGTAGTCTTGGTTTGGCGTTAGGGTAATTGTAAATTTCAAATAAAATTACTAATAATAATTTTAATGAAATGTTGAATGTTTTCATTGTAGGTGTTTACCAAATACTTTGGTATTGAAAAATTATAATTATTACACAATACAATTTAAATTTAGTTATGAGTTGAAGAGCTGTCAAATAATACCAAATGAAGTTGTAACTTAAGAATAAAAAAAGGAAAATTCGAAGTCCAATTACAGAGAAGCATTTGATATGAAGAAAAGAAAATGGATTCCAATGGAAATGTCTTTTTATAACTGTTAATTTGTTATTGTCCCATATGCTTGAAGGTGAAGCTTTCGGACAACATAAAATAGTGGAAGTTGGTACACCAGCTCTGGCTTTTTCAAACAAGCACTTAATAAATTTTGGCCATGCGTGGTTTCCACTCTCTGTTCACTGGTTAGTTGCTTCCAAATACACATGACGTATATCAAATATATATAGTTGATTGTACTCCTGTCCTTATTTGTTTGTTTATTTATTTTATATTTATGCCGTTGGTGGGAAACATCAAACTGCTAGAAATCGATACACAACTTTCAAATTCCTCAACAAAAACTTCCCATGTCCACAATTTTTCAATGAAGTTTAGTTCACGTTCCTCTGCAAAAAGCATCGAGCACATTACCCCTTTTTTATATAAAGCTGGGTTAAGAATCTTTCATAAATTGATCTCTTGTATACAAATTTCACTTACATAATTGATAGTTAATAAAATTAAAAAATAAAAATATTTAAATTTTATTTATACATTATTATTAAAAGATAGGCTGTACAAAATTTTTAAAAAATAAAAAAAATTTAAATCATAAAAGGATCCTAATCTATTAAATTAACAGTTAAAAATCACTTTTTATTTATTCTTTGTGCCTTCTTATTGGGAGATACATGTTAAAATACTTGTATTATTTTACGGGATACTATTAATATATTATTTGATAAGAAGTTATTTGAATGGCTTAAGTCGAGGGTCCAGTTTAAGCATAATGATAATTTCCTTCTTGTTTGTAGAAAGCACTTCAAACACAAGAAGGCTTTAAAATTGTCTATCTGCTGTTAATTTTTTTAACAGTGAAATTTAATAAAGGGCTTAGAAGGAACTAGGACTTAAGTGACGTATTTTAAAAATTGAGGCCTCTGAATTTTATTCTACAAACAGCGGGGACTCAAGTTAAAAAAAATACCAAAGAATAAATAAAAGACTACTTTCTGCCTTCTAAGCCATGCTACATGAAATTTTTAATTTGGCACTGGTTTATGATTGGGGTATTCACAAAACGATGGTGGGAGTTCAATTATTGGAACTCATAAGCAAGGCTGCGAATTTCGTGAGCAGTACAAGTACAGGCTGGAAGCTTATGAACATGAATGTGATAATGATCATCACCATCATCTTCTTGGCCATCCGCTTTGCTGCAAACTCGTTCAGGCTCAAGAGTTATTGGCTGCCGGTGTTTACTTTCGGTCAGGAGACGGCCGCCAAGTGCCCATATTATTGTTATTGTACGGTGTGCCTCGATGAGATATCGGATGGCCAAAAGTTTAGGCGGCTGCGCGAATGCAAGCATTGCTTCCATGTCGAATGCATTGATGCATGGTTTCAATCACGTTCCACTTGTCCGCTCTGTAGAATTGAGGTCGCTATTGTTATTGCTCGACAACGTCGGAACCACCAGGATGGTCTTGGTTTCCTCTCCTTTTTCTCTTTCCATTCCGCAGAAACTTGTTAGTATAGTCCATTATTTCCTTCTCAATCTCAACCTCAAGGTACTTCTTCTAGTTGCATGGAGGACCATCTTGGGACTGCTGTGGTTGAAGAAATAAATTGTTTTTACTGTACTGATGGAGTAAGCAGCTGAATTTACTTTTACAATTTAAATTTGAGATTTAGCATTGTTATGTATCTAACTTCAATTAAATTTTGAAATGTCTTTTGACGGAAAGACTCTATTTATACATACAACTATTTGTCACAAAGTATGAATGGATTGTCAAGACACCAACACACTATTCTGTTGGGATTTGGATTCGGCAGCCTCGGAAACATTTGTTGTTCTTATTTTCAGAAAGAATAACGATATACTTACAAATGTTCACGCCACCAATCAATGAGTGCCATATATCTAATGATAGCTCAATTTTGTGAGGTTATTACTCTTTTGGCAAAATGGGACAAAGGGGGTCAGGTTATCAACCGATAGTTGAAAGCATTTGACTTACGCCAACGAACCCACTTGTGAGTGGGAGGTTAAATTGCTTTTTTGTGAGTTTGGTGGTACCCGCTCTTTATTTTCTGGACTTCATAGAAACACGTCACTTCAACCCATGCGTTAGTGCCCACGATGACTTTTCTTCTTAGGTTGGAACCGAATTTGAATAATGAATATAAGAAAAGTTGAGCACAATCTATATGTACATATCTACCAAGTAACTACGTGGCGTAATTATTTCTTCAACTTTCAAAATTAGATACTCTATTTATGTAAGAGTGATTAATAAATAGGTAGGAATGGACACATAATTAATGGAATTTACGACGGGTTCGTTGAGGCCGCTACTAGCTACTAGCTAGATTGATTGTTAAACCACCGAATTCTGATTCATATTTTAAAATAAGCAAAGTATTAAAAAAAAAAGGAAGAAATACATAATTATATTTAAGCCCAATCAATTTTTCTTTTTCTTTTTTGGCAGTAAAAAATTGAAGGGGTTGAGCAAATATTGGTAAAATAATTTATATTAGAGTGAAATAATTAGTACTACCCCTTTAAACAACTCTTAAAAGAACCCCATAAATAATTAACCCAGTTTTCTATTTTGGAACAACTTTACTTTGTTGTCATAAATACTCTTAATTCATTAATAAAACTCCATCTTAACGTGTTTTCATTCTTCCCTTTGAAAAAAAGGGCTTCTTTTTCGTTTTTGAAGAAAATTTGTGTTTATTTCATGAGCCTTGATTTTTCTAAATAATGATCAATCCAAAAGGTTTTTTTATCCAAGAATTATTGAATAAAAAAAATTTAGATTATAATCTTTACCATTCCATTTATTTCCTAAAAGTAAAATTAAAAATCCATGTCATCCTTGATATATATGATATATAATAAACAATACTAGAAAGGAATTTACCAATTAATTTAAATGCGATCCTCTAAGTATGCAAACTATGGTTACATTAGTGATGAAAAGTTAGGAAATTTAATTTCTTTATATGGTCTAGATTTTAAATTTGGACTCAAATAATTTAGTTTTCACAGCTCATGTAGATCTAAGTTTGACATATTAAAGAATGATTAAGGTGTTATGGCTTAAATTTTACAGTTACTATAAGACTATATAAGAAAAAATGACGTAGTGGTGGTATTGACTATTTTCTTTTATCTTAGCGGACCCTATTAATCACTTTTATTATAATTCTAATTTATCCCTGTGCCAACTAATAAAAGTACAAGTGGTTTTTATCTCTCTCTAAAATTTTGTCACTATGCTAATTGATACTTTGCAAATTTCATGCAAGCAAACAATTAAATCATCTTTAAAAAATCACAATTTGTACTTAAAAAAAAAAGATTAAATCCCTTCATTGACAGCAAATATCATTAATTCCATATCCAAAAGGACGAAAACAAAAAAAATGAGCCAGTTTAATTAGGTCCATTCTCTGCTTGGATTGCTGAAATCGCAAAAGAAAATTATAGACACTACAAGAAAATAGGTAATAGATGACAGATAATTTATAACAGATTCAGCTTATATCATAATAGTATGATAGACTCGTGATAAAATTTTCAATCTGTCACAAATTAATGATGGTTTTGTGACAATATTATTTTCTATCACAAATTTATAATGGTTTTGTGATATAATTATTGTTTATCACAACTTTATGATAGAACCATGATAAAAATTTTCTCTGTCAAGAAATTATGATAAAAAGATTAATTTGACTATGTTTGACCTAAAGTTTAATATATTATTTTATTTAAAAAACAAAAGGGTGCATTTTAATAATTCAAAAATTAAAAAAAGAGAAAAGAAAAACACTACTGTCTTGACCCAAGCCCCAAAATCACTAACACTCACACCCAAACACTCATCACACTCTCGCGGCCAAACCCTAGAAATCAACCTTGCACTCAATCAATCGAGCAAAACACCATCCTTTCGCCGCCATTCAAGTATATTGTAACTATGCCGGTAATGTTGTTTAAAAATTGTAGCCCGTTGCTGTCGGCACCATTTTGCTAGTAGTATTGAAACTGTAGAACTATAGTAGTATTGAAACTATAGAACTAACTCTCACATTCTCAATTGATTGAAGAATGCCACCATTCTGCCCCCATTTAAACCATTTACTCTCGATTACACACTCGTTTTGCATTGTTTCTCAGTCTCTTTGTCCTTTCAGCGTCACCATCACTCTTGTTTCACTTCGTGAAGGTAAACACTTAGAGTGTTTTTTTTTTTTTTCATTTTGTCCTTTGATTTTGGGTGTAGAATTGATTGGGTTTGTAATATGAATGAGTTTGCTGAATAAATTAATTGGGTTTGACTTGCATGAAATGGTGACAAATTTTCCTCTCCAAATCTGACATGGTGATGAAGAAATCAATGAATTTTTATTGAATAGAAGTGAGTTTGATTTTTTTTTTCAGATTTTGACCCACATGTATCAAAAGGAAATTAAATGTCATTATTTTCAATTTTACCAGTTGTAATTTGGAATAATTTCAAACTGATTCTTTATAATTTAAAACCCTAAAACCCCCAACTATTTAAAATCCCCCAATCATTAATTTTTTGTCTTTTTTTCTAAAATTGTGCATATGTTAGACTTATCCTTGCACATATAATATGAGGGTATGCTGTAGTTTTTCTGTTTCTCCCATTTCCTTAACAACAACCAATATCCTTTCAATTTCAAAACCCATCAACTACAAATTCCAGCCTATAAAATCCAAGTTGCTTTTCTTTTTGACGTCTAATTTAATTTAATTTGTTGAAAAAGATGATTACTTTTGTGTAATAGCTCGGTGCAAGCGTAATTACTGATCCTCTGCAGCCTTGAACTATTTGCTGCCATCTCTTTCACAGGTCTGGTTTCGAACAAGCCACAATGAAATTAACTCTTTGGCAAATAGATTGTTGCACTCTTTTTTATATCTATGTTAGTAGTTTTGAGTTTGCTTCTTTTACATATGCAGAAAAAATTAATTTCTGTTGATTGAATCAATTTTGTATGTTTAATTTCATTTTTAATTTTTACTTTGAAATACAAATGTATGCATATTCTTACTTTTGAGAATTTAATTTGTTGAGTTTCATTAAATTGTTGCTATGTGATTTGTCTTAATATAGATAGGATTTAATGTCTAATGTCTTGAGAGTATCTTGTATGTATTATTCTTTGGGTAATTCCTCATAATTTAGGATCACTTAAAATCCTGAAAATTGAGCTTTATTTCAATTCTTTTTTTTTTCCTTATAGAAATCACTTCCGAGAAGTAGCGGATAATCATTTGATTGCTGTCCAACAAGACCAAAAATTAAAATTACAATCAGTTGGTATTTATATTTTATCCGTTAGCAATTAACACCTTTTCTAATCATGAAACAACTCTTTTTTTCTTCTTAAAAGTTTCAAAGACCATAAATAATTTTACATGTTCAATTAAGAATGCTTTGGCTGAGTGGATATTTTCCTTACTCTTAGTCTAAGATGTTGCCTCTTTTAATGGTTAGGTAACATGGTTAGAGCCATTGAAAATGCTTGAAACATAGAGCAAAACAACTACAGAAGCTTAAAGAGTTAGATCAGAAACACCAGTTATTGACATTAAGCTCTATCAAGGTATTTCTACCTTTTCTTCTTTAACATAACATCTCTTTCATTTTTTATAATGTTTCGAATTACATGAAACTCAATTGTTTTACTTGCTACATGGTAAAATTGAACATTATTACTTTAACGCAGCTTTAGGATTAGTTGAAGTTTGTTTGGAGTGAGCTAACCATTTTTTGACATCTTTGTTGCATAAGCAAAATGGTCAGAAGTACTCTGTCATGAGGGAGACATCAACAAAGAAATTATGGAAGGCATTGAAAGAAAAGTACATGAAAAAAGCTTTGAAAATAGGCTTTATATGAAGAAAAAACTTTATCGATTTACGTATGCATCTGACATGTCGATGAATGACCATGTGAACTCATTTAACAGGATATTAGCAGATTTGCTAAATTTGTATGAGAAATTTAAAGACAAAGATAATACATTATTGCTCTTGAATGCCCTTCTTGATGAATATGATCATCTTACCACCACTTTGCTCCATGGGAAGGACAATGTCACATTCGATGCTGTATGTAGTGCATTGTATAACTCTGAGACCAGAAAAAAAGAAATAAAAGATCAAAAAGATACAGTTGTAGAAGCATTGACGGGGATATGTCGTTCACAAAGCTGCAAATCTGGGAAAAAGAACAAGTCTAAAGGGAGGCATGTTAAAGATGAATGTGCTTTTTGTTGCGAGAAAGGGCATTGGAAAAAGAATTGTCCTAAGTTATAAAAAGGGAAGACTACTTCTGATGCATGTGCAATAGAGCATAGAGATGAGTCAGGCTTTAGTTTGATTAGCATGACGTTGACATGTCATTCAAATGAGTGGATTTTGGGTTTGGGTTGTATTTATCATATGTGTCCTAACAAAGGTTGGTTTTCTAGCTTCAAGGAGTTGGACAGTGGAGTTCTTTTTATGGGAAATGACAACGCTTGGAAAACCGCGAAAATAGGTTCAATCCAATTGAAGAATCATGATGGCTCAATCCAATTCCTGATAGACGTTCGCTACATATCAAGTTTAAAGAAAAATCTCATCTCATTAGGAGTCTTAAAATCTAAAGGGATTACAATCACTCTGAGAGATGGATTTTTAAAAGTAGTAACTAGTGCACTGACGGTGATGAAAGGCAGAAGAAGAAATAACTTGTACTATTTCTAAAGAAGTACAATTACTGGATCAACATCAACAGTTTTTGGAAAAGATGAAGATTCAGAAGCAACCAAGTTGTGGCATATTTGTTTGGGACATGCTAGTGAAAAAACATTGCAGACTTTAGTAAAACAAGGCTTACTGAAAGTTATAAATTCTTGCCAATTAAAATTTTGCGAACATTGTGTTTTGAACAAGTAGAAAAGGGTAAAGTTTAGTTCAGTAATTCACGATACAAAAGGGTTCCTCGACTATGTTCATAGTGATGTGTGGGGACCTACCAAAATAGCTTCTTTGGGAGGTACACACTATTTTATTACTTTTGTTGATGATTATTCCAGAAAAATTTGGGTATTTTGGGCATATTTATGAAATAGAAGAAAATGGTTGAGACTCAGACTTGTCAAAAGGTTAAAAAACTTCACTCAGACAATAATGGTGAATACAAGAATGATTTATTTATATAAATATACCAAGATGAGGCATTGTGTGATACTTCACTATTTGAGATACATCATAGTAGAATTGGTTGGCAGAACACATGAACCAAACTATTCTGGAGAAAGTTTGGTGTATATTGTCTAATGCTGGATTGGGCAAAGAGTTTTGGGCTCAGGCAGTTGTATATTCGTGTCATCTAATCAACTGTTTGCCATCAGCTGCAATTGAGGGCAAAACACCCATGGAGATATGGACTAGTAATCTTTCTATTGATTATGATTCTTTACATGTTTTTAGTTCCACTGCTTATTATTATGTAAGGGAATCTAAGTTAGACCCAAGAGCAAAGAAGCATTGTTCATGGGCATAATTGGTGGAGTAAAAAGGATACTGTTTTTGGTGTCCTGTTACAAAGAAGATTGTTTCTAGTAGAGATGTGACTTTTGATGAATTAGCCATGTTGAAACAAAAAGATTCTCAAGAGAATAACAAGACCAGTAGAATTTTATAGTAGGTAGAGCTTGAAAAGGTTAAAGATAATCCAGTTGGTGTTGAAGAGATAGATAATGATTCTCCATTGACCGAAGATGAAAAAGAGGTTTTGGCCCAATAATCTTTACACTAACAAGATTCAATTGCATATAGAAAGCTACACAAAGAGATTCGTAGACCTGCTCGCTTTGTTGATACGGTGGCTTATGCACTTTCAGTTGTAGATGATAATGTTCATTCCACTTATAGAGAAACAGTAAGTAGCCCTGAAAGTATACATCATAAGCTAGCAATGGATGGAGAAATGCAGTCTCTTAGTAAAAAAAGAACTTGGTAGTTAGTTACATTGCCCAAAGAAAAGAAGGCAATTGGGTGCAAATGGGTATAAGCAAAAAAAGAAGAATTTCCTCGTAAAAATGAAATTCGATACAAGGCTAGATTGATAGCAAAAGGTTACGCTTAGAAAAAAGGAATAAACTACAATGATGTATTTTCTCTAGTCATGAACATTAATCTATTCGAATTTTGCTAGCCATGGTTGTGCAATTTGATTTTGAACTAGTTCAGTTTAATGTAAAAACTACATTTTTAAATGGCAATTTGGAAGATGAAATCTACATGACTTAGCCAAATGGTTTCAAAGTTGCTGGAAAAGAAAATTGGGTTTGCAAATTGACAAAGTCGCTTTATGGATTGAAACAATCTCCAAAGAAGTGGTATGAGTGATTGGATCGATTTATAAAAAGACAAAGGTACACAAGAAATAAATTTGATCATTGTGTGAATATTTGTAAGCTCAAGAGGGATCTTTCGTATATTTACTCTTGTATGTTGATGATATGCTAATGGGATCCAAGAGCAAAGATGAGATTGAGAAGTTGAAGACTTAATTTAATCAAGAATTTGAGATAAAAGATCTGGGTGAAGTTAAGAAGATTCTTGGAATGGAGATATGCAAAGATAGAGCTCGTGGCAAAGTCAACTTATTTTAGAAGTAATATTTGAAGAAGGTACTACAATAGTTTGGCATGACAAAGCAGACAAAACCTGTGAGTACTCTATTGGTTTTTCATTTTAAGATTAACAAGAATACATATTACAAGTTCTATATTCAAATGTAGTGGATTGCTTGATGTATGTAACGGCGTATACAAGACCTGACATTTCACTTGCAGTTGGTATAATGTGTATGTATATGCATAATCCTGGTAAAGGACATTTGCAAGCTGTGAAATGGATTCTATGGTATATTCAAAAAACCGTGAATGTTGGTTTGTTGTTTGAGCGAGATGATACACTTGGTCAAGGTGTGATCGAGTACATCGATTCTGATTATACTGGTAATTTAGACAAATGACGGTCAACCACCAGATATGTATTAACTTTTGCTAGAGAGCCAATTAGTTGGAAGTCTACACTACAGTCTATAGTTGCACTGTCTACCACAGAAGCCGAGTACATGAAATTACAGAGGCTGTTAAAGAGGTCATTTGGTTATAAAACTTGCTTGAATACTTGGGATTGACACAGGAGCACATTAATGTGTATTACGACAGTCAAAGTGCTATTCATTTAACAAAAAAACAAGTTTATCATGCGAATATGAAGCACATCCACGTACGATTTCACTTTGTACGATAAATTATTGATAAATGAAAGATTATTTTACAGAAAATCAAGACTATATGGAATCCCCTAGATATGTTAACCAAGGTGGTAATGATGATTAAGTTTCAGCATTGTCTAAACTTGATCAATATCCTGCAAGTTTAAGATAGTGAGAAAAGCGTAGATTGGAGGATGAATTGATATATGGAGAGTTTAATATTCAACTCAGATTTGGATAAATTTTCACATACGTGAAGAATTGTTGAAAAGTTAGCATCGAATCCAATTTTCACATGCATATGGCTAGCAATTTTTGACTATAATTGCATGTGCTTTCTAGCCCTTCACCAAAGACACACCAAAGTGCCATTAAAATTGAAAATGGCCAAGATTTTTTTCATGACTCATATTGTAAGCTTTGCCTATAAATAGAGGAGCATAATGTACTTGTAAATCATCCAAAAATTGTGAGATCTAACAGCATAGCAAGTGAGCTCTTCAAGAGTTTAGAGAGAGTATTTACTTGGGTGCTAAGAGGATCCAATTGGGTGCATTGAGTTATTGAGTTTTGAGAGTTTTTTCCACTTTTGTGAATTCCTATTTATTAATAAAATTATCTTCAAATCTTTGCCCATGCATATAGGCATTACTCCGAACCACCTAAATTATTGCGTTCTATTTTTTTTGCATTTATTTATCACATTTATATTTCTTCAAAAGTCACAGTCACCATAATATTAGTAATTGCTTAACTCGCGCTTCCGCAACATATCCAACATTATGGTCATTTCAATTAATTGCATTCTTACAATAGTTTAATAATAAAATTTAGTTTAATAATAAAATTTATCAAATATATACAACTTACAATAATTTAACAATAAATTGGCCAAATATATGTAACTTATTTTAAAATTTACATACATTTACAAATAAAATTTACTAAATATTTAATTGATTCTCTTCGAAACTAATTATTTCTGCAACATGTCTAATAACAATGATTTTAAAAGGTACAATATTTTAAAACTGCTCCTAAATTTATCCCAAATTTGAAAAATTAATGATAAGTAACATATTAACATAAGAATGGTGGTAAGAACCTGTGCATTTAATTTGAGGACATACATTCAAGTACAACCACTAACCAATTATATAATTAGGAGAGACATCTTTCCCATAAGGACAGAAATGTGGATAAAATAGACATATCTCTTTAATGTTATTGAGGGTAGATATTTTTGAACTGTGCCACAACCAAACTTATTTAAATTTGTCTTTTTTCTTTTTTTAATAAACCACATTTAACTGAGGAAGGTTTTGTTGGATCATAAACTTGATCCAAGATAAATAAATTCAAGCCCAACTCATGGAAGGTTCTATAAGTATGTATGGTTGGTGAAGTTTGAATCACTTGTAGTAGGTGTGTGAAGTGAGTGGTAGGTTTTAATGGATGGTGAGGATTTGTGTATTAGTTGAATAAATGAATGGTTGTGATTAGTTTGTTTCATGTATAAATACCCCTTCTCTTTTTTGATTTATGCATCAAGTGAAGTAACAAAATCTTTAAGTTGTAGAGAGTGAAAAATAAAAGTTGTAATTGGTGAAGAGTGTTGTTGAAGAAATAAAATAGTGTGTTTTTTGAGTGTTTTATTTGTTAATTTTCCAATAAATTGATATCTGAGCTAGTGTTCGGTACTATATATAGTCATATAGCATATCAAATTGAAGATCTCGACGAGAGAAATGTGTTGCCGTAAAAATCATCCCAATCAGAGAGCGAATGGGCCCACACTCGCTGCTGGAAGTTTTCTTTCTTGAAGTTGAGTTGACTCACCAAGTTGAACCAAACTGAACTGAATCGAACCAAGCCGAGCCCAACTAAACTGATTCAAGTTGAGCCAAATCAAACCGAACTAACCTGAACCAAACTAAGTCATCTACAATGACGTTGACCGTTGACCGAAGTTGACTTGAGTCCCTCCCAAGATTTTTCGACATGCCAGATCCATTTGTGCATTCAGAATCTCTAAATTCTCACTCAATTTGTGAGTTATGACAAATGGTGGTATGATATCATTTCAAGTTCCACAATTAAATAGAAGTAAGTTTGACAACTGAAGTATTAAAATGAAGTGCTCTATTGGGTGCAGATGACGTGTGGGATGTTGTGGAGAAATGCTTTTTTGTGCCAAAAAATAAAGCCACTTTAACTGCGGCGCAAAAGGAGAATTTAAAAGACTTGAAGAAGAAAGATAATAAAGCAAAATATCTTATCTTTCAATTATTAGATGAATATGCTTTAAAAAAGATTGCTGATACAACCCCTTCAAAAGAAACATGAGAGAAACTAGAGACCTCTTATAAAGGAGCGGAGCAAGTTAAGAAGGTTCGTCACCAAACATTACGAGGAGAATTTGAGTCATTACACATGAAGGTGTCAGAGTCAATTTCTGACTACTTTACTTGGGTTGTGATCGTTTCCAATAAATTAAAAAGAAATAGTAAGGAGTTAAAAGAGGTAAGGATCATTGAAAAAATACTTCGATCAGTAGAGTTAAATTTTGACCATATTGTTGTGACAATTGAGGAAACAAGAGATCTGAAGGATATGATGATCGAGCAACTTCAAGGAAGGTTGCAAGCCTATGAAGAAAAATTAAAAAAGAAGTAAGGAATCGAAGAACAACTTCTCAAGATGGAAGTCAATCCAGAGAAAAGAGAAGAAACCTTCGACAAGGAGAGAAGACATTATATCCTAGGTAGAGGTTGAGGATGAGGTAGAGGTCGTGGTCATAGACGAGGTTAGAATTTCAACAACAGCAACTCTAATTATGCCAAAGGAGAAAGCTTAACCAGAGAGTGAGGCAGAGGCAATCCAAAATCGAGGTATGACAAATCCTAAGTACAATTCTATAATTGTCAAGAGTTTGGACATTATACTTCAGAATGCAGAGCTCCAAGTACCAGAGTTGATGAGAGAGTGAATTATATCAAGAGAAAATTGGTGAAGATTGCACCATTTTACTAACACGAAATTGTAAAGAAAATACATGGTATCTTGACACATGTGCTAGCAATCATATGAGTGGAAACATAAGCATGTTCACACAACTAAGTGAATCTATGAATGACAGCATCACTTTTGGAGATGATTCAAAAGTACCAGTGAAGGGTAAAGGTAACATTCTTTTTCATGCAAAAGATGGTAACCACAAAATAATTTCAAATGTTTACTATATGCCCAATATGAAAAGCAACATCCTTAGTTTGGGTCAACTCTTGGAAAAAGATTATGGTATTCACTTAAAAGATTGTAGTATTTTCCTAAGAGATGACAAAGGAAATTTAATCACAAAGGTGAAAATGTCGAAAAATAGAATGTTTCCTTTAAATATTAAATGATGTTGCAAAATGTCTCAAAGTCTGTCACAAAAATTCATCTTGGATTTGGCATCTTCGATATGGGCATCTCAACTTTAGAGGATTGGAGATACTATTTAAGAAGAACATGGTGAAAGGCTTACCATACATCAATCACCTTGATCAACTTTGTGAAGGATGTTTATTTGGCAAGCAGTTCAGAAAGAGCTTTCCAAAGGAGTCAAACTCAAGAGCTCAAAAGCTACTCGAGCTCATTTATACTGATATGTGCTGTCCATTCAAGCCAAACTCCATTGATAAAAGTAACTATTTCCTTTCTTCATAGATCATTTTTCAAGAAAAACTTGGGTGTATTTTTTGAAGCAGAAATCAGAAGTCTTTGAAGCTTTCAAGAATTTTAAAAATGTAGTGGAAACAAAAGTGGATACCAAATTAAAGCCATGAGATTTGATCGAGGTGGAAAGTTCACTTCCAAAGAATTTTTAGAGTTTTGTGAAGCAACTGGAATTCGACGCCCTTTGACAATTCCAAGATCCCCTCAACAAAATGGTATTGCAGAAAGGAAGAACAAAAACATCCTCGACATGGCAAGAAGCATGCTCAAGAGTAAGAGGCTACTTAAAGAATTTTGGGCCAAAGTTATTGCATGTGCAATCTTCTTATCCAATCGATCTCCAACAAGAAGTGTGTGGAGCAAGACACCACAAGAAACTTGGAGTGGAAGAAAACCCAACATCACCCATTTAAGAGTTTTCGAAAGCATTGCCTATGTACATGTTCCAGATGAGAGTAGAGTCAAGCTGCATGACAAAAGAAGCGTGTGGGGCAAAGACGCCATAGGAAGCTTGGAGTGGAAGAAAACCCGACATTACCCATCTAAGAGTTTTCAGAAGCATTGCCCATCTTTATCGACTATGACAACAATTTTAAATGATACAAGCTTTACAATCCAAACAATGTGAAGATCGTGATTAGTTGAGATGTAGTTTTTGATGAAGAAGGAGAATGAGATTTTAGATCTGGTGTGGATGACTTCAACTTCTTTCCCATTGAAGAAGATGATTATACACAGATAAAATGAGTATAAGAACAACAAGAGCCAACTACTCCACCTATGTCATCAGCATCAAACACATGTGGAGATTCACCGCCGTCTTTCTTAAATGAAAGAACCGAAGAATGTATAAAGAGTCTTTAAGATTTCTATGAGGTAACTGAGAGACATGATAATATCACTATCTTTTGCCTCTTTACTAATTGTGAGCTAGTCAACTTCCAAGAAGCTGCATTAGATGAGAAGTGGAGAATTGCAATGGATGAAGAAATTAAAGCTATTGTGAAGAATGATACTTGGGAGCTTACTACTCTTTCTAAATGTCACAAGGCGATTGGTGTCAAATGGGTTTACAAAACAAAAAGAAATGCGAATGGATAAATTGAAACGCATAAAGCTAGGCTAGTTGCAAAAGGCTATAGTAAAAAAGGCTAATATAGACTACGATGGGGTATTTGCTCTTGTAGCTCGACTTGAAACTATTAGACTTATTATTTTATTGGCTGCTCAGCACAAATGGAAGATTTTTCAAATGGATGTGAAGTCTGCTTTCTTGAATGGATTCCTTGAAGAAGAAGTTTATATCGAACAACCATTAGTCTATGTGGTAGACATGAAGACTAAGTTTTGAGATTGAAGAAAGCTCTTTATGGGTTAAAGCAAGTACCAAGGGCATAGAATAACAGAATTGACAAGTATTTTCAAGAGAATGAATTCACCAAATGCCCATATGAACATGCTCTCTACGTCAAAGAAAAAAATGGAAACATTTTTATTGTATGCTTGTATGTGGATGATCTCATCTTCACTGAAAGTGATATAAGTTTATTTGAAAAGTTCAAGAGAGTGATGATCAAAGAGTTCGAGATGACTGACATCGGACTGATGGCATATTATCTCGGCATTGAAGTCAAGCAAAAGGAAGAATGTATATTTATCTCCCAAGAAAGCTATGCAAGTGAGATTATCAAGAAGTTCAAGATGAATGATTGCAAGCCTATAAGCACACCATTGGAATGAGGAGTCAAGTTATCAAAATATGATGAAGGCGAAGATATAGATCCAACATTCTTTAAAAGTTTGGTTGGAAGCCTACGTTATTTAATATGCACGAGACCAAATATCCTTTATACTATTGGACTTGTGAGTTGATACATGGAGAATCCAAAGACCACCCATTTTAAAACTGTAAAAAGAATCCTTCGCTACATTAAAGATAGAACTAATTTCGGCTTATTATACTCATTTTCTAATGACTACAAGCTTGTTGGATATATCGATAGCGATTGGGGTAGATATGTAGATGATCAAAAGAGCACCACATGATTTGTGTTCTTCATGGGAGATACTACTTTCACATGGATGTCAAAGAAGCAACCAATTGTCACGCTATCCACCTGTGAAGCTAAGTATGTAGCTGCCACATCAAGTGTTTGTCATGCAATTTGGCTAAAAAATTTGCTAAAGGAGTTAGGTTTGTTACAATAAGAGCCAATTGAGATTTGTGTTGATAACAAATAAGCAATTGCCTTATCCAAGAATCTAGTCTTTCATGATCGAAGCAAATACATAGACACTCGCTATCATTTCATAAGAGAGTGTATTGCAAGAAAAGAAGTGCAAATCAAGTATGTGAAATCATAAGATCAAACAGCTGATATCTTCACCAAGCCGCTCAAGCAAGAAGACTTCGTAAAATTCAGAAGTAAATACAAGCCCAACTCATGGAAGGTTCCATGAGTAGGTATGGTTGGTGAAGTTTGAATTACTTGTAGTAGGTGTGGTAGGTGTGGTTGGTGAAGTAGGTGAGTGGTAGGTTTTAATAGATGGTGAATATTTGTATATTAGTTGAATAAATGAATGGTTGTGATTAGTTTGTTTCATGTATAAATACCCCTTCTCCCTTTTGGTTTATGCATCAACTGAAGTAATAAAATCTCTAAGTTGTAAAAAGTGAAAAATAAGAGTTGTAATTGGTGAAGAGTGTTGTTGAAGAAATAAAATAATGTATTTTCTGAGTATTTTATTTGTTAATTCTCCAACAGATTTATATTAAATAAATAAAATCAACTGCAAATAGCACGAAACCAAAAAGAAACATCAAATAGCTACAGTGCAACTAGACATTAACTAATTAAGACGTCGACAACCACACCCCTAATATATACTCCAGCAAAAGATTTTGAACGTCCACGAGTTTGACACTTACCCATTCCTCGAGAGAGGACTGGTCCTTTCCCAACACTTATCATCCCCTTGTGGCTTCTTCGGCTTGTAAGGCACTCCGAGTTTTCGTGACATTGTTTATTATAACGGCCAGCTCCTTTAGCCTTATATTCAGCAATAAGTTTTTTAGAGGCCGGCCGTATCGCTTTATTTAGGCTCAATTTTTTTAGTTCTTAGCCCAATCGTCAATTCGACTAAATTTTCTATAACTGTTAAAGAAAAATTCGATTAGAAGAGAATCCGAATCTTCAAATAATACAAGTTTAATTAATTTATTATATGCATATATTGAAATTATCTAAGTCCAATTGATCAAAAGGTAGATATCTAGCATGAACACATGGAACATATATAAAATGTTACACAGTGACATCGACCATATATATATATATAAATTATGGACATAGCTTTTAACATCACAAGACAAGACATACAAATTTTAACATTAACACAGACAGCTATTTATGGATATTAATAATTTAAGTAATTAATAATCTCCAAGCTAGAATTAAGATTTAGTTGGAATGGTGAGAGGCAGAAAGCCATGACGAAGAGCAGCGTCCCAGACGGTGTCAAAGTTGGAAATGGTGTAACCACACTCGTGTTCATTCCATCCTTCCAAGGCATGCACTATCCCCCCAATTCTCCATGCACTCATCACCCTTCTTGGTAACCAATTCTGTCACGTATATTAATAATTGTTAATTAATTTACGTACATATTACAGGTGCAATCAAGCACCCGCACTATATCAGCTCAGCATTGAACATTAATACCTAGTTATCTGGGTATATATAAGTAGTAGTTACTAACCTCACAGGAGTCGACATTCTCAAGAGCAGCAGGAGGGGCCATCGCTGGTGTGAGGTGGTAGGTGCAGTCTTTACGTCTTTTCTTCGCCGGTGGGAACTGTGAGAAAGGAACGAACATTGTTCCTCTTTCTGCCTTGGATTGTTCTTCTTCAGTCAGTCCATTTCCCACCAACCATATCTGAAACAATTAATTAATCATAACATTTTAATTTTAGCGATCGAAATGATTGAGGCTAGCTATTATAATATCTATAACATATATAAGTTATTATACTATTTGTATAGATAGTCACCTTTTGGCAGTAGCTCCTTGAAACAAGCAAGTTCTTACTTTCAGGTTTGCCCCCAAATGATCTAATAAGCTTCCCATGCTCATCCTCACGTAAAGTTACTACCTGAATTCCCTTTTGGCATAAGGCAAAGGCAGTGGCATAAGCAACCTTAGTGAGAATGCCTCTAATGACCACTTGGGTTGTTCCGTCAGGTATGCTGTTTATCAGTACTGCCACAGCTAAGCTACTCCCATCCACTACCTTTATTTTAAGCTGAGGATTCTTGTGCACGAAGAGCCCACCGTACCGGTTAAGCTTCTCTCCCTGATAATTAATGATTTCCATTATGATTAATTAATTCTGGATAGTTTAAATTTTGAAGAGGAATGAAACGACCGAACACACATATATATACTCACTTGATTCAAGAGACCTAAACTTATCACCCTGGCTCCTTTCTCCTCAGCTTCTAGTATGGCTTCTTCAATCAAGCGATTGATCGATTCATTTTGCCGCTGCGAGAAGTACTGCACGCAACCAGAAAATCATGATCAATTAATTATTAAAACAAAATGACCCTAGCTAATTAAAGTTTTCGTACGTACTTGCATATTGTATTTGGATATGGCCCAAGTCTGTAGTTTTAATTTATTAAGGCGATTCCTTTCAACCACAAAGGTACGGCCGTAAATCCAAGTGATCATCATTGACAATAACGTGACAGGCCACAGCAACCACTTATACCACTCTGATGATGCATGGTGATGGGGCTTAGAAGCCAATGAGGCCAAACCAAGCCGCATATGATAAATTGATTCAGGTGTTGTCAGGTGTGTGAGGTAAACAACATCCAGTGAATCATCCTGTTTCTTGAGACTGGTTTCATATAATGTATCCGAAGTTTTGTCGACAGTACTGAATAAGTAATCGTATAAAGGCATGAATAACGAGTAATTCGCCCGGAACTGCGTATGATGCAGTGAGTGGAACCTGTTGCATGTATAATTAACAGAGTTTCATCATAATATATTGAAATTATCATCAATAAAAACAATAACAAAATCAATCTAGATATGAATGAACACTTAATTCACGAATCCATGAATGCTGCTGGAGCATTAATTGACCTAAGTTGCATCAACAGAAATTCATAGTGATCATAACAACTCCAGTTTGTGGTTTATTGGTGGTTCATTGTTATATATGCACAATATAAATTTCATTAACTTAAAAAAATGGAAAACACGATTAATTATCTAAATTAAACAACTTAAACAGAGGAGGAGGCGGGTCGAGAGACTTACGAAGGGGTGTACATGAGGTACTTGAGAGGAGGAAAAATGGTGAAAAGCCATTTAGGTATGAACTCGAAATTGCAGTGACCCATGTTATTCATTAAGTCTATGTAAGTGATGTAGCCGAATGGAAGTACTATTGACCCGGCCCCAGTCAGCACTGTTGTAATCAATGGTGTTGCAAATAGAACGAAATATGCTATGTGCTCAGCAAATGGATGAGTAACAGCTGCGAATTAAAATAAAATTACGGTACTTCTTTAAAATAGCAGCCAATTACAGTATAAAAGAGAAATAATTAAGAGAATGGAAAGTGTGTTATACAAGTGGAAAAATACGAAAGTGATTAAAGGCTGACAGAAACAACAATATAGTGGATTTGTTTTTATATTTTAGATATTAAGTTACTAAAACGGAACCCTATTTAAAGTTGATTCTGTCCGGGTTCCGTCAAATTTGGCAAACCTCCCTCTTATCCCTTATTGTTTAAGCCATTACGTAGTACCCACTTTCCCCTTCATATTTGAAAAATATTCATGTACCCCTCAAATACAACTGCTATAACTTTTTTAATATTTTACTCCGAAAACAACATAGTTAAAAAAAAAAATGAATAAGATATAACTAAATAATTTTTAATGTTAAATTTCCTTTAATAAAAATTGTAACAATCCATTAAATGTTTAGTAAATCTACAACACCGATATCTATATATATAAAAACAAAATCTAATTTATTATTCAATTGAGTTGGAAATTTGAAATAACGTCGTAGAGTTCTTTTTTTTTTAAATAAAAAAAATAATTGTGTGTATGTTGTTTTAGGGACAAATAGTAAAAGGGTTATAGAAATTGTGTTTTTAGGGGCGTACGTGGGTGATTCAAATATGAGGGGAAAAGCGGGCAATAGCCAGCTCAAATAAGAAGAGGGGAGGGAGGTTTCCCCGTCCTATTTTTAAATCAAATATCCGTAAAGCACATACAAGTGATAGGTTCAGTGACGATAGAGGAATGGTGATGGGAGTGATAGCGAGAGTAAAGGTAATGATGATGGAGTGCTCTGTGAAGCCAGTAGTAGACGAACTCCACCGGACCAGCATGCAGAAGTGCCATGAGAATCACACCATCTAATCTCCAAATGGGCAACTGAGTTCTGCCTGGAAGCATTTTGCCGAAAACAACGTACAACAATATTCCACTCAATATTATTTGGTCGTCCCTGTAATTCATTCAAATTAATAATACACGATATTTTGTTAATTAATTATCTAGTCACTATATGGATTGGAATATTGGATTCCCAAAAATAAAAATAAATCAAGTCACTAGTACAAACCAATTTCTCTCTCTGTCAACTTGCTCGAATTCAATAGGCTTGTCGACGATCCTGTTACGGCCTTTGGCTGTTCGGTAACGGGAAAGGCTAATCCATATCTGGTTGTGAAGCATTCTCCATAATAGAAACGGGAATATGAGAAAGTTGAATAGGTCCCTCTCCTTTTCATCCTTAACCATGAATGAATACGTGCTGTGGATGATCCAAGGAGCCAATACTATGTACTGAAATCACAAGTCGTATGAACCATGACAAATCTAACATTTACTTGGACAAATTAAAAAAAAAACCTAAACTAATAATGATTTAGATACATATTTAGATACATATTTTTTAAAGTAGATGTGCCTTATAATGCAACGTAGTAATTAACTCCGCCCCTGCCCATTAATTGTGTGGATAGAGTACGTAGCAATGATCATATATAGGTGATACATATACAACTACACTGACAAAATCAGAAATATCCTAATTTAATGTCGAATATGTGAGAGAGAGAGAGACTTAATAAAAGTAAAACCTTAAAGTTTCCAAGGGGTGTCCATGGCCAGTCAGTGAGAATTCCTGGTTTCGAAGCCATACTTTCGTATTTTGCACTAGCTGCTTATTGTTGCTTTGCAACATGTACATGAAAAATGCAAGGAGGGAGAGCTATTATATAATGTTTAATAAGGATGATTAAACAGTGGCATCCAACTTCAATTTTGAATTTTAGAACAAGTTTTAAGAAAATGACTTCACATACATATGCTGTAACAAGAAATGTAATAAGTCACTTAAGGACAACTGCATAAGAGAATGAGACCATAAGACCATGAGATTATGAAAGCTCAGTAGTAAGTTTAATAAGTCAATTAAGCACAACTACATGAGAGTTTGAGAGCATGCAAGCTCAATATGGAGCTTTATAAGTCAATTAAGCACAACTACATGAGAGTCTGAGAGCATGCAAGCTCAATACGGAACTTTATAAGTCAATTAAGCTCAGCTATATGACAGCATAAAATCAAATAAGCACAACCATTAGAGAGCATGATAGCACGAGAGCACTACTGTGGGAGATGAGCTTAATTAAAAAAGTCCAGCTGTTGAATCCTATAACTATTAACTGGTAGTTGGAAACATTATTTAAGCTCAATAGAAGAATGTAGAAGCTCCTAAAGCACAAAGCATATTTTAAAAGGAGATAAATGTCAAAGACAAAAACTAGTATAAAATAAAACTCAATTTAAGAAGGAGATAAATATTGACATCTCTAGGTGAGATGATAAGGATGAGAAATTATTAAGGACCCAGGATACCTAAATTGTATTATAAATAAAGAATCATTGATGTATACAGTGAAGTGAACAAATAGTTAGACAAAAAAAAGCTGAACAAAAAAAAAAACCTCTATTGTAATAATTCAATAGTGAAATTGCTCTTTCTATACATGTGGATGTAGGTTAGTGCCGAACTACACATAAATTCTTTGCGTCTCATTTTTTATATTGTCCCACTTATTCACTTTTCTAATTCACCGACAATTAATATCAACAATCAACACTTATATATATAAGAGAATTAAAGTAAGGAATAAAATAAAAATAAAAAAATTAATTTCAATGCAATGTATTTTATTCTATAGTACATTGAAATTAATATTTTAATTTATCTCTTACTTTTAAGAAATTGCTTCACTGTATACACACACACATTATATAAGTATTAGTTAATTGAACAAAAAATAATACATTATATAGTGTATATAGTAAATCTACATTTTACAAGATGCAAGCATTCACAATATATATATATATATATACACACTGCTTTTTTAGTGCAAATGTCTATATCTTAATTAAGGTATAATTGGGTGATCCTACCACCTCAACAAAATTAAGGTAGTAGGATTAGCTTCCACAGATTTATCATATCATGAAGACATCAACACATTATTCTTTACATTTTGCGGTTTATACAAAACACGACACGCCAACCATATGTTAGTGCGCACGATTCCTTTTTCTTCTCAAGTTTGAACCACTTCTTGATTTTAATAATGCAAATATAAAATAGGTTCAGCACAATCTATGCATATTTTTTGTTGCCTCAGAGCAAGTAGCCCCGGTGTTTTTCCTATAACTAAATGACCGTTGGATTTTATTCGGCAAAAATCCAACGATGTATATTACCAACTGCAGTGACCTGCCTATCCAGTTATTAGCCGGTCAGATAAGAATAAACAAATGTGTTCTAAACCTGTAGAAGTAAGTTATTAGCGTTGGATTACAGTTTTCAGCATAATTTAAGCAAGTGCTTGTTAATAACTATATAAAGCGTGAGAAACCAATATTTGCACGCGTGCAAGTAATGGCTCATGAAAAATCAGAACCCGAAATCTTTGGTGATAAGATGGTTTGGGTTGCAAATTAAATGGTATGAAAGGAAAAAAAAATGTTGAAATATATCATTAGAAGAAAACATGGACCACAAAGCAGAGATTGGCATGATCCGATACGAGCCAAGTGAAGTCATGCCGGAAAAAATACTGTTGTTGTACACTGATGTCCAGATTCTGTCGAATAATTCTATTAATTAACATAATTTAAAAACATTTTCATCAGCATACTTCGAAATAATTTGACATTAAAATGATTAGTTAATACCCAAATACAATTATATCTAACCCCATTGTGATTTAACTTTTTGAGGTTCTTTCGATCTATCCAAATTCTTGCGAATGAAAACTACAAGAGAATTGACAAGGCAAAAATTCACAACTGTGAAGTTCATTAATGGTGAAGACAGTCATAAACGTCTATTTCATACAATATGGAATATAACTAAAACATAACTGGCCAGGGTGGGCAAATGAACCAGTACCCTGAGGTAGTTCGGTTCAGTTTCGAATCAGTTTCAACAACAAGAAAAAAATGATCGGTTTATTTAAATTAAAAAAAATCGACCTAAACCAAAAAAAATAAATGTAGTTAAACTGAAAAAAAGTTCATCAAAACCTTAATCTATTAAAAAATCTATTTTTTTATTATTAAAATATATCACAAACTACGGGGCTATTTATTTTTTTGACTTAATGACTTAATTAACTTAATTTTAATCTGTTAAGTCATTAAGTTTGTTTATTTTTTTAACTTAATAAAGATTTTCAGCAATTAAGTCGATAAGTTATTAAGCTAATTTTTTAGCTTTTTACTTAATTTAAAATTTTTTAATGCTATCATTAAAAGATATTTTTCAAAATATTCCGATCTAATTAATTAATTTTCATCTTTAACTAAATAAAATTGAATAATTAGCATTATTACCTATATGTATATAACTTGCGATACTATATAGTGGTAGACTATTATTATTTTTATCTTTTTATTTTGTTCAAATTAGCGTTACTTATCTTCATAATTTTTTATGAATATTTTTCATATAAAAACATCACAAACTATAATAAAATTGATTAGCATATATGATATAAAATAATAAAGAGTAATTGAATATGATTGATGTTATGATAATTTATTACTTTATTTATTTTCTTTGAGATATTTATTATTTGTTTAACATTTTAATTTGGAAGAGCATAAATGTAAAAATATTAATTTTTAGATTTTTTAAGTTAAAAAAGCAAACAACTTAATATTTATTTTTAGCTATTCAGACAAATAAAAAACATGTAATTCAGATTCAGACATTCAGCTTTATTAAAAATTCAGACTAATTCAGGTTTATTCAAATTTCAAATAAAAAAACAAACACCACCTACAATTTTAGGTAATTTAGATACAATAATAAATCTCAATCATTGACCAATCTTTGCTTCCTATTTAATATTTTTATTCAAGTTCAGTTAATGGTAAATACAACATGCATTCATGGCTAACCATACTGTGCCCATCTAGAACAATATTATAAATCGAAGCGAAGACTTCAAAACAAAGGACAATTTTTCTTTTATATTTGCACAATTCAGGTAGATTGATGGTAGCATTTGCAAGTAGCTCCTGGTTAGGTTTAAATAAGACTATAAAATGAAATTAAGCATTGAACTCTATGAGCATTACAAAACTGCCTTTTGTATCATAAATGCCCATTTTCAATGGACAGTCCTACCCTTCGGCCTCAAAACTGCCCCATCTATTTTTCAAAAATCCATGATCAAAATCTTTCAGCCTATCCTGAATCATGCATTGATTTACATTGATGATATCTTGCTATTTTCAGAATCACATGATGAACATTACCAGCTGTTGACCCAAACTATGGACAAAAAAAAATCTTAAGGTCTCTATATAAAGGTCTAACCCTTAAATGACAGAAGATTTTAAAATTTGCTAGGCCATATATTATCCTCAATTCAAGTCCTTCTCCTCACTCATTAGAAATCAATCTTGACCTTTGGAAACTACAATAAACTATAATGAGTACAAGATTAAGTAAGCAAACTAATTTTTCATATAACAAAGTACATACATACATACATACAATGTAAATGCATGATACACCATGGCCTATTGTAGTGGCGGTGCCAAAAATTCAATTTAGCAAGGGTTAAGTTAAAAGAGTAATATCTTGCAATCAAAAAAGTATCCAAAAAATTAGATCGATTTGGGAAAAATTTAAAATATGATACAATTTTAAAAGTTTAGTTAATCACATTACTTAGAAAAGTAATGGTATTTACCCTACAGAGCTCGTAATGGCACTAGAAATGCACTATATAATGTCATTTTAGCTAATAAAATAGTCAAATAATGTGAACACAACTTGGCATTAAATAATCTAATAAAATATTTAATAAATTTAATTATATTTCCATCTTAATAATTAAAAAGTTCTATAAGTTCCTCCAAATTAACACCATTTGGCAAATACCTAGACAAGAAAAAGCCTCAAATTTGAAAATGACAAATTGACTAAGCAATAGAGAGAGAATTTACCTTTGTGTGTGAAAACTTGAAGAAATGGGGAGTGAGGACTAGATGAGAGGAAGAAGTGATATGGACAAATTAGAAAGATGTAGAAATAGAAAAAACTTTCGAAAGGGGGGGGGGGACTAAACAGGGACAAGAGGTATCCGCCGAAGAAGATCCTTCTCCTTCCCTTTTTTCGGAAGAAAAGGAGGATTCGGACAAAATCGAGGAAACGGAAGAGATCCGAGTGAATGGAAAGGAAAAAAAAAAACAAAGCATGAATTCCACTTGCGCTTTAAAGAGACATGCGATAAAAATAGCCCTGTTTATGAAACTTCTTATCTGGATGGGAATCAAGAAAATTCGAAATTAGAAATAATTTAAAGAAAAAAAAGAAGAGAGACTTTTTAACTATTGTTTTATCATTTAAAAGTGAAAAGCCTAAAACATATTAAGCCATAAAGCATCAATATGTGATATCTTTTATATTTTCAAATTTAGAAGGGACTTTTTTGGTGTTTTAAATTAATAATATGTTAAATTTAAAATTGCATTTAAACTTTTTTAAAAGCCCAACAAGGGTTAAAGCCCTGTTAGGCACAACATGGCATTGCCCATAGTCCTTTGAGAAAATTTTATAACAAATTCATTGAAACTTCTTTTTTCACTTTCCAACTTCACATTTTCTTTTAAATTACTTTCTTGAGCTATCTTTATTTAATTACCACTTCATAGGACTTTCGCTTAACATTTATACTTTTACATAACACTCATTTTAGCTTCATACATTCATCTCATAACATAATATATAGAGAGTCGACTGAGTGATAAATGAATTTAAGCATCCAAGAAAAATATAAAACTTATAAATATTAGCTAAAATTCACCTTTTTATTCAATCTATTTTTTTATTTTAAAGAAAACTTAATGTATGCCCATGTTATGCCAATGCACCATCACACATACATATGCTTATGGACAAAATATTAGAAAAAGATAGAACAATGAAGAAAATGTTTTCCTATATTATTCTTAAAAGAAGTTTACATTTATACACAAAGAATAACGAATAAAAAGGAAAGTAAATATTCACATATAATGGTCCCAATATAATAGCTATGTACAGCTACAGCTCAATAGTAATATTAAGTAATTTTTGGAGAGATTCCAGTGATTGAACGTCCTTGTGTTAAAGCATGGCTGTGTACAAGATGTGCCAAATGATGCTTTGACATCGATTGCTTATCATTGCCCCTCAAGTTGGCGAGTGACAAGCGAAAAACTCTCAACTTGTTAGTAAAATAGATGAATTGAGACTTTAATGAGGCTTTTGTAAATACATCAGCAATTTGGCGAGGAGAGCGAATAAACCGTGTGACGAGATCCCTTAAGGCAATTGTTTCTCTAACAAAATGACAGTCAAGTTCAATATGTTTGGAGCGCGCATGGAAGACTGGATTAATTGACATGTGAAGAGCACTGAGGTTGTCACATAAGAGCTGTGGTGGTATCAAGATAAGGATACCAATATCATGAAATAAATAAGTGATCCAAGTGATTTTAGTAACGGTGGAAGCCATGGATCGATATTTAGCTTCAGCATTAGAATGAGAAACAGTTGGTTGCTTTTTAGAGGCCCAAGAGACACGGTTAGCACCAATATAGACATAAGCAGTATTGCGTCGAGTGTTTGGACATCCAGCCTAATCTGCATCACATAAAGCAAATATAGTTAGAGAGATTTGTGCAAGAAATCCCAGTCCATAATCCATCTCCCTTTAAGATATTGAAAATTTTGTTTGGTTGTTCCAAGATTTGCGGTGTTAGGAGCTTGAAAATGTTGACAAACATTGTTGACGACATGGATGATGTTAGGGCGAGTAATAGTAAGATATTAGAGGGAGCCAACAATTTTTCAATATTCAGTTAGATCAACAAGCTTAGAATCTTTAGGATGAGGTTGTGGCTTAAATGTTATTGGGGTTCTAGTTAGAGCACATTCAATCATTTTTTTCTGATGGAGGAGATCTTTAATGTATTTATTCTATGAAATAAATATTCCCTCAGAAAAATATTGTATTTCCAACCCAAAAAAGTAATGTAAGCGCCCAAGGTCCTTAATGGCAAATTCATGGCTAAGCTATGATATGGTTGCTCAATGATGGATGGTTGATTTCCTGTATTACTATATCATCAACATAAACAAGCAGTAAAGTTAGGGAATCATTTTTGCAAAAAATAAATAACGAGGAGTCAGCTTTACTACACGCAAACTCGAGGTGTAAAAGAAAGAGACAATCTATCAAACCAAGCATGGGGAGCCTGTTTTAGGACATAAAGAGATATGTGAAAGATGTACATATGGTTTTGAAAATAGAAATGTAGAAACCCTTATGGTTGCGCCATGTAGATCTATTCCTTAAGATGGCCATGAAAAAAAGAGTTCTTGACATCGAGCTGCCGCATAGACCATTTACATTTAACTACATAGTAGTGGTTAATTTAATAACTGGACTAAATAACTCTACGAAGTCAAGACCTAGAATTTTTGTGTTCCCCTGGGCTATAAGTCGTGCTTTTATAGCGATCCACACTACCATCTTCTTTGAACTTAGTGCGAAACACCCACTTTGAGACAACAACATGCACCAACAAGTTTAGGGACAAGCCTCCATGTTTTATTGACATGTAATACTCGAATCTCCTTTTTCATGGCTTCGTACCATTTTGGTATTTTCATGGCAAAACGATAGGACTTCGGTTCATTGGTATCTATTGTTGAAAGAGCTATTTGTTTGGATAGAGAAGGGTTGTCTTTAAGTTTTTGCCTTATAACTATAGAATGAGTAACCGGAGCAATTTGAGTGGGCAGAGACGATGTTGAGGTTGGAGTGGATTAGGATTGGACGACAAGATCAATTTGAAGATCAATAAATAATTTTAATCTGTTTGGATCATGTGTAGTTATGTGCTGAACATAAGGGGTTGGTGGCAGATGATTGCTAGACTTTGAATCAAGTCCTTGAGGTGAGTCCGTATGGGTTTTGGAATTTGAATAGATTTCTGCTGCTGTTAACGTATGTGAATTTGGGGAAATAATATATGCTTGCGGCAAAGTGGTAGTTGTGGACTAGGTGCAATATTGTTGTTTGGTTGAAATTCATCATTGGTAGAATCATCATCATGCTGAGGGGTCCATGTATCATTAACATGTGAAAAGTCATGTGACAAATTTGTAGCTCGTTCACTAAGTGGAGAAGTATTATGTGGTCGGAATTTTGGAACTTTTGAATCAGTACAAACGGCACGTGAAGCTCGACGGTTAGAGATCTGTGTGGAGCTTCACGTGCAGTTTGTGTGGTTGAAATTTTGGAACTTTTGAATCAGTACAAACAGCACGTGAAGCTCCACTGTCAGAAATCAGTAAGATGCAGTTTGTGTGGAGGTCTGGTGAGTTAGAGATCTGTATCTTGATAAGTGGTAATAATATTTTTAAGCAACTACACACAAGAGCTAGAAACAAATTTATCTCGATAAGAAAAAATTGTTTCATAAAAAATAACGTGCTGAGAAATATACACTTCATGGGTAGGAGGATACAAACAATGTTAGCCTTTATTAGAGGGACTATATCCCAAAAAAAAAAAAAAACACTAGGGTGTGTCTTCATTGGTAATTTACTTTTGCCACAACCACGAAGATAAGAAAAGCACTGACATCCAAAGCTTCTAAGGCTGCCATATTCAGGATTTCTTTGAAATTTGTTTTTTTAAAAAGGTATTTGTTTGCTTAATGTTGATAAAGGTAGATGATTTATTAAATGAACTGCAGTAAGAAACGAATCAACCTAATAAATTAATGGCATTTTTGCATGAAAATAATAGAGTTAACCCTATTTTAACAACATGTCTATGCTTCGTCTCAGCAATGTCGTTTTATATTGGTGTGCCTGGACAAGAAACTTGGTGAGATATGCCACATTGAGCTAAATGTTCCTTAAAAGCGGAAGAAGAAAACTCACCGCCATCATCACTTTGAAAGATTTTCATCTTTCTATTAAGCTAATTTTCTATCAACTGCTGAAACTTAACAAAGCAATCAAAGAAATCAGACTTTCGCTTTAAAGGAAATAACCAAGTATATTAAGTGCAATTGTCAATAAAAATAACATAATATTGAAATTTTGCATAGATAAATTTGGTGCTGGACCCTATAAATCGCAATGAATTTTATCCAAAGGCAAATTAGAAATATCATTGCAAACTTCAAAGGGCAGTTTACAACGTTTTCCAAGTTGACAACTGACACAAACATTTGATTTATTTAGCTAACTAGAGACATTAATATCCAGTTTATTATGAAGAAGTCTAATGGATTTAAGTTGTAGATGTCCTAATCTTTGGTGTCATATTCGAAGAGGGCCCTTACTTGTCTTTACAGCAGTTAACGCATGATGACAGTCTTCTTGCAAGGCATAAAGACCTCCCTTTTTATGCCCTTTGGCTAGTGTCTTGCCTTGAGGATCCTTAATCAAAAAATCATAAGAGGTGACTGCAATAGAACATGAGTTATCCAAAGTCAATTGTGCAACTGAAAGTAAATTCTTTTTCAAATTGGGAACGACCAATATATTCTTCAAAATTAAATGGCCTTGTTTAGTATTTAAATAGGTTTGCCAACGTGAGAAAAATTAAGTTTCTCATCGTTGCCAATATAAATCCTACATTTCCCATTGTAAGGTTTCAATTCAGATATCATACCTGGATTATTAATCGTATGTGTTGTAGCTCTTGAGTCAGCATAGAGATTAAGATCGTGTTCTTAATGAAAGTTTCTTATATCAAGGACTTGTGGCAGTTCTTTAGGTTTATAAGCATGCTCATAACGATCATCACATTCTACAGCAAAATGGTTAGGTTTATGACATATTTGGCAAATTAGTTTACCTTCATTTGATGCTGTTGCTTTATGCTGCTGATTTTGTTTGTGATTGAAAGATTTTTGCTTGCCATGATTTTATTGCTTTTGACCTTACGAGTTTTGGGGAAGTCCTTACTAATTTTGCAGATATTTTTTTTTATTTTAGGGATACCCTAGCGGATTTCTTCTCCTTGCAGGAATGAAACCTCTTCCCTTAAGAGTTGAAATTTCTTCCTTTGCCTCTTCCACTTGCTTGTTGAGTAAGGAAAGCCTGAGCATACTCCAATTTGTTCTCTCAAACACGTGCAATGCGGGCTTGTCCACGATTCTCTAATGCCATTGTAAACTCTCAAAATGTGGGATATGGAGCCTTAGACAACATAGGTACTTTGAAATCATGATACGTTATTCCAAGACCTCGTGCAAGATTGAAGACTTTATCCTAGTCGCCAAGTGGTTTGTTGATTGCAGCAAGACTATCACAAAGGCATTTGAACTCTAGGAGATACTCTTCTAGAGAAAGAGTATTTTTTTTCAAAGATAACATCTTGTCAGTGAGATGGTTCTCCTTTTCCTTTGTAACAGGTAAGAGTTGGTGTTCAATTGAACTCCATAGTTGTTGTGCACTTTTGACACCGACAATGGAACTCAACATCTCTTCTATCATAAGCCTCAATAACCATGAAGTTAGAAGCTCATCATTTCTTTCTCATAAAGCCAATTATGGATTATTGGCCCTTTTTCCATAAGAACCATGAATTTCTTTTGGAGGGCATGTATCATCTATAATATGAAAGCCTAAGCCAAGACTTTCTATGAAAAGTTGAACTTGTGAATGCCACAAAAGAAAACTCAAGGAATTCAGTTTGGTGGAGATGAAATTGGAGCATTGGTGAAAGGATTGAATAGTCAAATTGGGCTCACTTGGGTTTGAGAAAGAAAAAGATGCTTAATCAGCCTTAATTGTTTCTTGCTCTCATACCATGTAGAAAAAGATAGAACAATGAAGAAAATGTTTTTCCTATATTATTCTCAAGAGAAATTTGTTAACATATATATATCCATAATGTTAATTTTGATGATAATAAACAATATTAATAATGATTAAGTTTTTAAAAATTCAAATTATTTTTCATACATTTTAAAGAAATCATTATTTTCACAATATGAAGGTTTTATACTTAATGGAAAAATAATTTTATAAAATTGGTTATTTCAATTAATGGTCTAAATTGAAAAAAAAATTTGAAACCCTGGAAATGGACTTATTTGTAAATTTTTATGAAGATTTGGGTCATAGTATAATTATAGAATGTTTTGAGATAAAACTATAATTTTAAACAATAATTTTACTATAGCAATTACCGTAGCAAATACTTAACCATTTACTGAAAATAGCTAACCAATAATTTTTAAAGAGCTATTAATTTTTTTTTGAAGGTCTCTGGAAATAAATGGCTTACCGATAACTTCAAACGGTGAACCGATTATTTGAATTTCAGCCCAACGGTCACTTAGACTAGTCAAAACGGTAAACTGATAGCAGTTAACGACGATCCAATTTCTCTCAGAAAGTCAACAACGATTAGTTTTTAGCTCCAACTATAAAATATCTTAATCAAATTCAAACAAAGAGAGATCTGAGTGCTATCATTGAGCTTGCTACTGAGTATATAATTATTATTGAGATTCAAACTTTGTTTTTGTTTCATTCATTCACACATTGAGCTACCATTTGTAATTAAATACATTGTGTAAGAGAAAATTTATTTTTAATCTTTATTTTTGAGTGATTGAAAGTGTTGGGATACACTTAGGTTAAGAGATTTGAGATAACTTCTTGTTGTAAAGATTGATTGATACTTGTGAAGTCAATTGTAAAAGTTCTTGAAGCCTTGGAGGATTGAATAATTGAATCCTCAAGCCCGATGAGTTTGGAGGCGTGGACGTAGGCAAAGTTTGCCGAATCACATAAAAATCTATATGTTTGAATCTCTTTTCCCTTATCTCTTTACATTTTTATTGATTGATTTATTATTATTTTGAATTTGTTTAAGATTTGCATTAAGTTTTGTTCAAGCATTACATAACTTTTAGAAACTCAATTCACCCCCCTCTTGTGTTGCCTAGTTAGTATTTCAAAGTTTACATTTATACACAAAGAATTAAGAATAAAAACGAAACTGAATATTCACATATAATTGTCCCAAGATAATAGCTATGTATAGTTGTAGCTCAATGGTAACATTGAGTAATTTTTTGAGAGATTCAAGTAATTGAATATCCTTGTGTTAAAGCATGACTGTGTACGAGATTTGCTAAGTGATGCTGTGATATCGGTTACTTATCAAAAATTACATTAATCACATAACACATAACATATGCACATGGGTATATCTTACAAATCCATAACTATATTTATAGCAAAAATAGGTTTTTCAACCATGGCAAACATCTACATATTTAGAACTCTAGGTTACTTACCTCTTAGCATCCATAAGTAACAAAAGCGAATCAAAATCCTTAGCCTAAAATCAATAGCACAAAAACTCTTATGAGATACGCAATTCATTTCATAATCATAAACTCCAAAGTCCTCAAATTTCTTATTATAAACATCTCTTAAACTTAACTTCAAATAATTTTAAGATTTGTTTAAAACAGAACAAGCCATGTTTTTCGATTTTTAATAAATTATTCTCTTATAAAAAATCTTGAATTATCCAAAGCACATATTGACGTATTGGAAATTCAATAATAAAATTTTCATAGTTTAATTCCTTCAAAAAAATTAGAAACAAATTTCATTTCAGACTTCATCAATTCTATCAAACAATTTTCTATTTTGAACATACTCGATTTAAAAGTACAAAACATTTGATCCTTTAATATAAAATCATGAAAATTTCTAGTATCATACTTGATACATATAAAATGATTTCTTAATTCATGATCTTCATTAGAAATAGAAATTTTTAGGTTTTCAAACTTGCATTTGAAAAATCATAATAAATTGAATTCTTATTCAATTAGGTTTAAACCACTTTCAAAACATTCTTGAAGATTTCTAGTTTAACATATAAAATATCCATATAAAAATTAATTTGTAATAATTACTATGACTTTTGAAACAACCTATTATTAACATATTTCCCTACAAAATTTTAGATTTGTACTATTATTAATATCATCTAATCCTTTTTTATATAACAATTAACAAAAATTAAGAATCAAAATTTACATCCAATTTTCTTTCTCGGTACAATACTTCAATTGACGTAACTTTGATCTCATGAATCTCCTTCTTGGTTTGCTCATAGTCGAACTAAGAAGAAGAGTTTGTTCTTCTTTTCTTTTCTTCTTTCTTTCTTTATGTCTTTGCTCTCTCTCTCTCTCTCTCTCTCTCTCTCTCTCTCTCTCTCTCTCTCTCTCTCTCTCTCTCTCTCTCTCTCTCATAAAAACAAGGATGGCATTTCTATTTATACTTAGGGCTAGGTAAGCTAAGGGTTGAAAAAAGACTAAAACACCTCTAATTTAATGATATGAGTAAAATGTCCTAAAAGAATTAGAGGTATTACTATCTTACCTCTCTAATAGGAATTTCATGCTCGAAATTTACTTTTAATTATGCTAAAAAAAATCTAAACCTCAACATAAATTTTGATTCACAAATAGTCATAAAGATTTAAATAAAACATATCATTCTTTTATTGTGCAACTTTGATTCTTAAATATATAATTCTTAGCAATAAATTCACAAAGCCTAAGGTTTGGCATAGAGTCCAATCATCACTACTTTATCCTTCCTAGGCGATGTGGGATATCATAAAAGTCTGCACATTTCTGGCTGGGAGTGCTCTAATACTATCTTAAACAACTTATCACGAACTCCAAAGAGAATCTGAGGGTGGTCTTTAGATGTATACAAGTTACAATAATAAACTTAAGGTCTCTATACAACATACATTAAAAGGTTCAACCCTTACATAACGGAAGACTTTAAAATTTACCAAACCATCTATCATTGTCAATTTAAATCCTTCTCCTTACTCCTTCTCCTTACTCGTTATGAATCAATTTTCATATCTAGGAATTATAATAAATTATAATGATAAAAAAAACTCATTTAGCAAACATATTTTTCATATGCCAAAAATACATGCATTCTTATACATAACACAAATGCATGATATGCCATGGTCTTTTGAGAACATTGTAAAATAAATTAATCAAAAATTCATTGTCAGCTTTCAACTTTACATTTCCTTTCAAGTCTTCTTACTTGAACTGCCTTAATTGAATTACCGCTTAGTAGGACTCTAACTTACCATTCATACTTTTACATAACATTTATTTTATACTTCATGCAAGCCTCCTTCACCTACTTATGTCATAAAATACTACAAGAAAAATGATCTTCAATAACACTTGCCTTGTGACATTTATTAAAAAGTATCAATATTTATATAAATTTAAGCCATTTTCTGTGTAGTGGAGGCAAGTAACACAAATTACTGATACTATGATATATATAGATTAAATATCAAAGATCATAGACATTATCAATTTTGTTATAATTATAGCTTGAATCCAAGACCTCAAAATCTAGCCCTTTTATGTTCAAATGACAAACCTTCGTACTACAGTAGAAATCTATTTTATGTTATAAATATTATATTAAAATAAAAATAAAAAATAATATAAAAGAAAAAATAAAAAACCCTAATACCAATATAAACCTAAACTTCTCTAACTTCTAAATCCTAATAATAAGGTCTACTGCCTAACCATCTCCTTCTTCTTCATTTCCTACCCCTCGGAAAATTTCTCCTTCTACCTCTCAAAGTCAAGTACCCATGCCATATCAAACCCTAACGACATTGCTCAAATTCTAGGACCTATGCCATACAAAACCCTAATGATCCTACATCATGCTGCAGAATATCCACCGTGCCACATCGTGCTGCAATTTCTTTAACAGGCCACCGCACTGAGCTATATGTGTCCATATCACTGACAACCATTCTTTCTTCTTCGTTATTAGGCTCTCTTTCAGTTTCCTAAGAAAATCTGCTTCTCACTACACTATTGTCACTTTCTTTCTCAGTGAAATATACAAACTTGTAAAATATATAATAAACAAACAATTGTAAAAATATTAAAAATAAATAAATACAAATTTTCCTCAACTAAAATATTTATTGTCAAATATACCCCACAATAAAATTATAGAAAAATATTTTAAGTTTTGAAAATTTAAAAAAATTCACCGTTTTCATTGTTCCACCGCCGCTGGAACCACCGCTATTCTGTCACCGGCAGTAAAACTTCATCCAATGTTGACACCGCTGACATAAATATATTAGAAACTACATGATCTATACAAATATGGAACCGATCAACAACAATCACGAACAACGATGGTGCACGTGCCGCAAACGTACGACAGCCATGTGGTGGTCGCGGATCTTTGCAATGCGCATGCGCCTCCATCATTTGTTAGTTTCTAAATCAAACACCACCTTTAGATAGATCGTTGAATTTCCGATCTGTTGGTATGGGATGTGTCGACTAATAGTGACTTTATGGCGGCGGCGCTGGGAGAGACGGCGGTGTCGGCGATGGACTGAATTGCAATTTTTTTCAAAATTTCTAAAATAATTTCAATTAACTTTTAAAATTAATGATTTTAGGAAATGGAAAATAAAAAATATTTTTTAATGTAATAAATCATTGATTAATTTTTACTTTATTATTATGTTATATTATTTTTTAAATTTTATAAATACAAATTTAATATCTATGGACATTCATGGATATCCATATTTATGTGGATAAAATTTATATCCATATCCAATATTTAATATTGGATATGGATATGGACAAATCCATTATGAATAATCATGGATTTACATATGGATGGACAATATCCATATCTAACTAGATATTTGCCATCCCTAACCGTTATCTCAAGTGCTAGATGAAATGAGATCTAGGAGATGAAATTTATCGAAGAGCCTTGTATTTGAGTGAATTGTTAACAAATAGTACTAGGATATGCTTCTTTTATTTAAGATAGCATGCTAGAGTCAAGCTCTACTTTTTTTTCCTATTGCTAAAATTGTGTCTGCTTGATGTAATAAAGCTACCATTATTGATGCCCATTGTTTATTTTTCTGTTTGTTTTGTGATTTTATTTATAATTCTCTTTTTCTCATGTTTTATGAGGAGCTTTCGGCATGCAAGAGAAGAGGAATATATTAAAAATTCTAAGCCTTGTGTCATGTTAGTTCCACTTATTTTCAGCCTGTGTATTGAAATTGAACCTTGGATGCTAAAGTTGAAAAAGTTAAGAATATTTTTAATTCAAATATAAGAACTTTATACTGTGAAGGAATGTGCAAAAGATATTGTTAAAAGAATCTCTATGAAGATAATGTCTTAACGTACTTTCCTATCTGAAATGCCCAATGTATTAATGTTTGTCAAAATCTTGTGACAAAAACTATCAATGATAGGTTCAAGGGTAAAGTAGTCATACACTATATTTGGATTCCCAAATAAATGAACAAATGTCATTTTTAGATTCTGGAGGATCAAAGACCTCAGGGAAGGTCAAAACTAGGTTAAATTGAATATATGATTGAAGTTAGGTTTGTACTAGAGATTAGAATTCGGTGTAGCGTAGTGTATCACCACTGTGCAATCGTTTTTGTTGATTGAAACGATGATGGACTACTTGGACGGGCTTACCGTCGCGGAGCACTGGCTTCCAACCACTGATTTACGTGGGTTTGACAGGCCCGATTAGGATAGATTGACCCGACCCGAAATCATTTTTCCCCATTGACTGGAGTTGACCCACATTGACTTTCGATCTTGATCGCTTATTTTGTTTCAGATCAATTATTCAGATCGCGCCACATCACCTGAACTTCGAACCTTTGATTCTCGATTAGCCAACAGTCAGATTTGCTCCAAATTTAATAAATAAGTTGATCACGATTACCCCCAAGAGAGTGAGCCACTTCCAGGGAACAAACAAGAAAAGGGGCTATGCTTTTAACCGCAAATTAAAGAAAACACTTGGCTTGGGCAACTTTTAATTAATGAGAAAAATTGTAATGGGTGAATGAATTATTTAAAATTGTACTGGGTGAATGAATTATTTAGATCAAGACCAATTTGTCACGTTAAAATATTTTTCAGTCTTAGTTTAACAGTGGGTTTAGTTAGAAATATTTAGAGATCAAAAACCTTGATTTTCTTCTCTTGTTTTTCGTTCCGTCAAGTTTATTATGTGAGCTGTTTAAGCTTGAAGGTGTCAAATCTAAGATGTCTACTGCACGGCCATTATCTTTCTACTCTTACCCTATCTGGTGAAGAGATTTTGACGCTTGATTCATGCAGGAAAAAAGTTCTAAGGATCATGAAGGTTGATGCAATCGGATTTAGATGCAAGGTGTTTATGGGTGCAGTCCTTTGAAAGAGTCTTTGATCCATTGTTAATTCACATTATTTTCATAGTAAATTGTTTCATTTACACATGAATATAATCAAGTGTCGAGATTTTTATTCAAAATCGTGAGAATCAAAGATCTCCTTCTAAAAGTCTTGCATATTATGGTTGGTCAATTTATTTAAACTTTTGTAATTTATATTTATTATTTGTAGTAATCATTTTGTAAATTGTAATTGGAGGAAGTTAGTTGACGTTGATGACTTATATATATCGGAAGTGCTTGTATTGAGTCGAAATGGTTGGGAATTGTTGTTTCGGCTATATTGCGAGTGTTAACAACTTTATTGTGATAACTATGCGCCTGGCTGCATTTTTGACTTTGAGTGTATTGAAATTCGCGTCATTACATCAGAAAAAAATTTTATTACAAGATAAAAAATTTACTATAAAATAAGTTTTTGTTATTTCTTATAAATTTTATACTAATTTTGTGCTCTTTTCGGTGTAAACATCATTATTCAAAATTAATTGGAAATTTGAAAAGCCAACGAGGGGCTTAAACCCCTTCTCGGCACCACAGATCTGCCGATGCTACTCTAGCAATGGTTCACTCTTGAGCACATAAAGATCATCACTAGAAACAAATAAATGAACAAAAACCTCCTCAAAATACTACAAAGCCAAAAATTTTAGTACCCCAAGAATTTTATCAAACAATACCTGCAGAAGCTTCAATCACTAGCATTGATTACTTACTCGCAATTCAATCCTGGCGGCGTGGTTCTTCTCGTGCTCAGTTGCTAGCAAGACGTGGCAGCCCTTATATTGTGGACGTGTAAAAAGCGTTATAATTAGTTTATTGAGTGTTTGCTGATTTTTTTCCTTTTCTTCCATTTTTTTAACTATTTAATAAACTATAGGCATTTCCTAGAAAATAAACCAACAATCAAAACACTATCTGTACGAATTCCTTAGTTAATGCTCCACAGTCGCAGACAACCAAATTGACTCCACAAATATTTTGAGAGGTTTATGTCATGTTAGTTGTATGGTCGAAAGATAGTTTAATAGGTGTTTGCTCATTTATGTGATTCAAAGTGATAATGTTAGGAATTCTAATATTCATATTTTAATTTATATTTCAACTATATCTTTAATTCATTCAGTTGATATTACATATATAGTTGTAGATGAAAGGAATTTAGATTTATCGCAAATAGATGTAGCCAACTAGAAATCTAAAATTAACAACTTAATTAATTTTTAAAAATACTGTTTACAACTGTTCATACTTACTGTTCATCTGTATAAAAAATATTAATTTTTCAAAAACACACTAAATTACATAAAATAAATGACATGAAGATTTTTACGTGGTTTAGATTAATCAATCATACATCCACGAGGGCACGCCCAGATGAAAAGTAATTCACTAAGTTGAGATATTACAACATATGAATTTACCAAACTTAAGATTCTTACTTACAGTTTATCATCAAACAATTTACTCAACCTTAGACTGAATATGCTTCACTTGAATAATTGCTACCCCTCTTGATCCACGATAAAGTGATCAATAACGATTCTTCAATTTTTCAATGTCTAGTGATTCAAGATCCACATAAAACTCTTCACAGAGATGAAAAGAAAATAAGAAAACAAATCAACACAACATTATATACCAAATCCGGATTCTCTAGGAAGGAAGCCGAATTTGCTTCTTTGCATTATACTATGTATTGTGCGTCTTCTATTGTGAAATACTTCTCTTTATATAAGCACTAGGGTTTCACAAAAATAACAAATCTTAAAAGACTTAGATTCTTTTGCAAATAAGAGTTTCTTTCCCCTTATAATTCTTATGAATCCAAATATGAATAAAAATGATCTTCTTGCCTTGCTTGCCTTCCAAGAAATATTTAGAGCATTTAATGAATTTCCTATTTGAACCAACTTCTTACTCTAAATAGATCTCATGTGTCAATTATAAAATCTCATCATTAATTGACTTACTAACTTAGACATCTGTTTAAATTAGGAAATAAATATTTATAATAAATTGGAATCTCACTAAATTAAGGAATTAATAAATTAATCCCCATTACAAGATATGCAATAAATACTATTATAATTTAACTAAACTTGCCAAAAGATGCAACTCTATAAATAATAGACTTAACATTAGGCAACCAATTTAACTCCAAAAATATTTTGAAATATTTAGGTGTTGTATGGTTGCTTGCTTTATAGTGAAAGATAGTTTAATGGGTTGTTTGCTCATTTATCTAATTTAAAATAATATGGCTAGAAATTCTAATATTTGGATTCTAACTTCTATCCCAATTATATGTGTGTGTGTGTGCATTTTCACTTAGTTAATGTTCTACAATAGTAGACAACCAATTTGATTCCTAAAATATTTTGAAAGATTAATGTGTTGTATGATTGCTTGTTTTTATGGTGAAAGATAGTTTGACGGGTTTTGCTGACCTATATGGTTCAAGAAAATAATGTTATAATGTTTGGATTCCAACTTGTATCTCAACTATATGTTTAATTTACTTATTTGTTGAATGATGAATTTTATAATTATTAAAACCACTATTATATCATCTAATAAAAAAATACCGCACTAGTTGGAATATAAATTGAGATCGAAATATTAATATCCCTGGCATTATCCTATTCAAAATTATGTATAGAGTTTTGTAAATTGTGTTTATTCCCAAATTACTTAAAAAAAATCAACAGATCAAGTATCAATTTTCATTTATCCATTTCTCGATAGACTGACCTTTGCTGCAGAATTCTGCTGCAGATATTTGCAGGTGAACCAGTGTCTTTATGGCACAAATTTCATATTTTATAAATATTTGTAATTAATCAATTCAGTAGCATTTATATTTTATAAATATATATATAATAAATCAATTCATTAGCTTTTCTTTTTGGAAAATAAAAAGATCAATTCATTATTTTTTAAAGAATTCTCACGGCATTGTAGCATTTTTGAGAAAATGCTTGCTTATATTTTTTTTGGGTTCGATTTAGCGATATTTTTTTCCTTCAAAAACATAAGAATGTTGGCAAAATTCTTACCTGCTACAATTTCAGTTTTTTATTCATTTATAAGCAAAAGCGTGAAAGAGAGAAGAAGGGATCAATTTGGAATAAGAGGGTTTGTTGGATAGAAATAAATTTTTCTAATTTTAGTGATGGGCATATAAAGAAAAAGTGTTTGATTTTTTTTAAAAAATTCAAATAACTCACTCTTATGTATATATATTCAACTGCAGTCACATACATTTTATGTATTGATAAATTAATTTTTGACTCTTTTGCATAATTAGTCATTCGAGTTCAAATCTTTAAGAATTAAGAGGTTAAAATTTTAATTTAAACTTAGCTCACCCACCAACCTTTTCTTTCTTTATTAAATTACGACTCTAATGATCACTCGCATTTATAAAATTATGAATAAAAAATAGAATGTCTGTCATTTCATTCCCTTTTCTATTATTTTTCTAACTCATACAATTTGCGTATACAACGCGGCATTTACAAAAATGAATTAAACACATGAAACATACTCGTTGAGCATTTTCAAGAAATCAAACTTGATAAAAAACACAATCTGAACAATAATACAGTGATCTCTTCGGTGATTCTACAGCTGTGGAATCCGTTGAATAAATTTATTGAATATTGTGGTATGGGGTGATTCTACAGCTGTGAAATTCGTTGAACAAATTTATTGAGTTTTGTGGAAGTCATATCCCTCGACTTATTTACTGACAAGCTTGCACATGCATGCATCCCTCGACTAATTTACTGACAAGCTGCACATGCGTGCAACCGCGTTGATGGGTTTGCTTTAATTTCTTTGCAGGAAGATCGTCAGTTTTCATAACAATCGTTTTTTATTATTTTCATAATATTTAAAAAAATAAAAAAAAGAAATAAATAGATCGTTTATTTAATAATATATCTTGAGAATATAAAATAATAATTATGATAAGATAAGATATTTAAAAAATACAAAAATACAAAAAAATATTAATTTTTTATTCACATAAAAATATGTATTCTTTATTTTTAGAATTTAAATTTTTTACTTTAATTTTAATTTATATAATTTATAATTAATACGAATAAAAATATATGTAAAGATAAATAATATTATAATATTATAGTGTTAGGCGATTGGATATTAAAAAAATAACACGAAGTAAGTGATATATTGATTTTGGTGTAGGAGAAACTTGTAATTTCCTTCTGTACCCGAATTGCAGCTGGCTACATAAATGAGCCAATATACTAGATGGTTGAAATAATAATTTGAAAATAATTAGTCAATGATTTCAAAAAATGGATAATGTTCTCAATATATAATTTATTCAAGTGCAAGTGCAAATGCAGATACAGACGAAAGAGATCTTATTAGGTTATGTAACGGGGATTACATTAATTTAAGATTTTTTTTAAATAAATCAAGTGAATTTAGTTGTTAAGTATTCTTGAATTATGGGACATTAGCTCTTTGATCCATGTGAGTTATAATATTAGCCGCACCCCGAAAGGAGATGAGATCAAGTGGCAGAGAAGATAAGATCTTTGTCAGAGGTGGAATCCCCTCTTCAAAATTTGTTCAAGTCAAGAGGAAAAAATAAATAAAAATCTTAAATCGAACTCACGTTTGTTGAGGAAATAGCACGTTAATAATTGGGAAATTTATAAAAATAGCCAAAAAAAATAAGTGTTTTTTAATTTTAATTCCTCAAAATTTTTTCTATCATAACTAATCAAATATCTTATTTTTAGACTATAGTACCCTCATCATTTTCATCAAATTTACAAAGACATGTCACTATTCCCTTTTCAATTTAAGCACTTCCACCACTTTTCTCTTTTCAACTTAACAAACTTAATCACTCTACAAACTCCATCACTCTTAATAAATTAGCAAATTTAATCAAATAAGCATTACATAATTGAAGATATAATTATCAATTGGAGAGCTTCTTAACGTTAGTTTATACTCTTACTATAAAATAAACTTTTAATCTATTGATTTTATCATTTGAGTTCAAAATTGAAGTGAGTTTTTATTGCAAATATTATTTTTCATTAACAAAATAATGTGACTTGTTAAAGTAGTTAGTTTGAGTTGAGAAATGAAAATCAATCATTGAAACCCTTGAAAAATCGAACAAAATAAAAGCTCAGAATAAGTGAGACAGGCACTTGACTCACATAAAACCAGCAGATTTATGTGAGATAGGTACATATCCCACTTGCCTGTCTCATTAAAATATGTGAAACAAGAAAGTGGGACAGGCGCCTGTCTCACTAAATTTGAGTTATTTTCTGAAAGTAATAACTTGGGTTACATGTGTCCGTTTTAGGCGTATAATATATCGTTTCAAAGCTTACGATGACGAAGTAAATCCAAAATTGTATATTTCATTTCATCCACATAAATGTACTGCATATTCATTTTTACTAGGTTTTGTAGCGTGGAATCTTATTTCTTTTGTTTTTTTAGGTTTAATGGATTCCGTTGTATTTCAATTATGTTACGACGGTTGGTGGGAGACGTTTCTAGATGTCCGTACGGAGTACGTGAATGCGAAGAATACATCATTTTTAGTTCGGAAAAATTGTATGTTTGAGCAATTTATGGCAAGGGTGTATGAAGTTTTACAGATAAATCTTAATGAAAATAGTTTGTCGATAAAGACAACTTTGAGATCTAGTAACACAATGTATCGTGCATGTTCACTACCTATAGATATATTTAATGATGAAATGGTTAATGTTGTGGTGCACATGGCCTCTGATGTGGTCAATTATGGATGCATCCTATATTTGTCATCACATATCCTCCAGTCCGAAAATCCTGAACCACTTGTAGAAAGTGAAACTTCGTTTAGAGCAAACGAGTTTGTCCTTGATATTGAGGAAGAGGTGTTATCACAATAAATATCGTTCCAACAACGTTACTCACCAGTCAACGAAAACAATGACACTATTGATGATAATGACATTACATTAGCAGATATTGAAGATAATGTGTTACCATTAGGGACATCGTTAGGGCAACATTACTCTCTATTTCAGAATAATGAGTTCCACAGTTATGATGATCCTGGTTATGACACCAACAACACAGAAGCTGATAATGCTTGTGTGTAATCGTTCAATAGTGTGCAAGGCATGAACTCCAATACTGAAGTTAATGATAGGGACGCTGGTCATTTCGATATTCCTATCAATGATGAAGATGAGCATCAATATGATATTCCTGTTAACAATAGAGAGAACCGACCTATTCCTCCGATGGCCCGTTCAAGGAGGAGGACAACAGTTGATCCCCTGGTGAGTCTTGCTCCACTTTTGCCTTCAAACTTGGTTGCTCCAGACTTAGTTAGAAGTTGTAATTCTGCTGACATTGGTGTGAGAAAGTTGTTCGCTGAGAAGAATGAGTTAATACTGGAATTGTGCAAAGTGACCTTGTGAGAAAAGTTTGATTTTGAGATTGCACGGTCAACAACGACACGCTTTGAAGCTCACTGTTCTTTGAAATCATTTAAAGGGACTATATCGTGAAAGCATGTTTGTAGCAACATGTCTAGATGGTAATAATTAATTGTATCCGTTAGCTATTGAGGTCATGGATTCAGAAAATAATGATGTTTAGGAATGATTTATGACGAAGTTACACGGAGTGATTGGCGATAGACCAGAATTAGTATTTATCTCTAATCGATGCACTGTCATCAAGAGAGCCGTTTTAAAAGCATTTCACACTGCTGGTCATGGAGTTTATTTTTACCATGTCAAAGACAACATTAAGTTTAAATTCAGGATGTCCAAAGCTATTTTGGATCAATTCGAGCCAATTTTTATTAATTCAGCAAAGGCATATGGACACGAAGAATTTAAAAGACAACTTGAAAGGTTGTGGATGCTCCACTCGGGCGCGGCTGATTACTTAGAGAATAATGTGGGAACGTATAATTGGGCAAGGTCCGAATTTGAAGTCATAAGATACAACATACTTACCACCAACATTGTGGAAAGCGTGAATTCTTTAATGAGGAAACCGCGAAAATTTTCTGTTACTTATCTTATTGATTACTTTAGAAAAACATTAAAGCAATGATTTTATGATAGGAAAATTGTGGCTGAATCGATGAGCACTCGTCTAACGACGTGGGCAGATGAGATGGTTGGCCAAAGGAGAATTTAGGCCGAAAGAATGACCGTTCGGCCAATGTCTCAGCATTGATTTCATGTTTTGGATGGTGGTATGAAAGAAGGGATAGTTGACATTTGTGAAAGAACTTGCTTCTATAGAGTATTCCAACTCGATCAACTTGTTTGTGCGCATGCAATTGCTGCTTGTGTGACCGTCCGTGTGGATTACATAAGTCTTTGCTCTGATTATTACTCTAAAGATTCATTAGTCATGTCATATGCAGAACCAGTGGAGTCGGTTGGGGACATGACAGATTGGGACATTCCAGAAGAAATCTAGAAAATCAGAGTTAACCCACCGATCGAAGCACCACCACTTGGTCGTTGTCCAGAGTTAAGAATTCCTTCTATCGGTGATGATGTTAACCGACGAACTGTAAGATGCGGTCAATGCAATCAACCAGGTCATAACCGTAAAAGATGTAAAAAATCTTATTGTGTCGAATCCAAACTGACTGTGTCATTGTAACTAATTATGGATTATGAACTCTTATTATAATTAATATTACAATTATATGTAATGAGGTATATTATGTTATGTTCATTTGCATAATGAGTACTAAAGTAGATCAATAATTACTTATAGCTAAATATATGAATATATCAAAAGTTTATATATATTGGAAAAACAATCCATATCCATACATCAAGTTTGAATACAATACAATGACTTACAAGACAATATCGCCTGTGAATATATCTACAGTAATTTTCTTCCTGAAGTAATGCCCGTGGCTACTATCAAAATCAAGTTTTAACTCGAACATCAAATCCATTGTAAACATCAACATAAATACACCGCAATCACCACTTCCAGGTTCTTGTTGGGGTACATCCTTAACGATTCTTACTTTTCAAGGGTTGGCACTCTGCAGCTTAGGTTGAATGTTTTAGAATTCAACATCTTGAAGCCATTGAAGGAAGACGACCTAAAGAGGTTTGAATTTACAAAAATATATTTTGTTCTCGCGAAAGGTAACCAACGAGTCTTAAATCCTCATCCTCTTCGCGCGAAGGTCCGCTCGAGCTAGTACCCAATGATCGCCGCCCAAATTCACAGGGATGAATATCTAAATAAATAAATTGCTAAATTAGAATATTTTATACATAATTACCATAAGATTGAGTGACAATTTTTACCATATCGATGTCCGTAAACAGTTTGGACATGAGATCTTCCCGCCCATCCATATAATTGTTCAAGTTGCTGCCATATTGTAATAAATGGACATCACAACTACCATTGTTCCATAATTGCTTTAGGAACACCTATTACACAATGAGTAGAAAATTAATAACATTTCGAGATATTTAAAACATCAAAATTATAGTTAATGATTATAGAGTTCGTAAACATGCCCAAAAGTATGTATCTGTATGCGTGACACGTTGCCGTAGTGCATTTGCAAACCGCTATTGCTTCTCGCTAATCAAGCGGTAATATGTTTGAATATGCTGTAAAAGGATTAAATCAAGTAAATTTATATTATTATCCATGCCAGCAGAAAATATTGTTGTGTATTGTAATGTACTGACCATTAAACACACTTACCTCGTCACCAAGTCACCCCATCGAAGCACTGCCCATGAGTATTTCAAAGAAATTTCAAGACTGTTGGACAGGCCGATCCACAGAAATATTACCGGCAAACCACTGACCAAACTCCTCACATAGCCTTGAGTCTTCTAGTCCTCTAAGTGGATTCATATCTACACTCTTCTAGTCCCCTAAGTGGATTCATATCCACACTCGATCTTTCATCAATTTCATAGTTCGTAATGTTGAGTGCGGGTAAAGGCTTGACATTCCTAACTCTCTTGAAATTAAGAATGAAGTAAGGACTACCAAATATATATGACGGTCGGTACGGACGCCCAAACTTACTAACGCCGGGAGGTGCCTCTGTGAATATTTGTACACTGTCATCACTTATGTCCCCCATATAAATTGTACAAGAACATAGGGGTGTGCTCATCGTCATTATCAGCATCGGTATGCGGATAATTCTTAGCATCAATATTCGGACCATAGCCATCTAGGGCCTGTTGTTTCGAGGAGATGAACATATTAATATAACTTCGGGTTTGAAATCATAATAACATAACAAAAGCATATGAAACTTGCTCACCGTGTGCGAAGAGCCAAACGCAGAATCACCGTACGCGCCCTTTGAAGCACCCGTGCCAAACGAAGCCATAAACCTCATGACCGCTGCTCTATATTGTTGTGCTTCTCTGCTTTCTGCCATAGTTTCTGACTTCAGTTCATTAATGGAACTGTGTCCAGTTTAAAGTTTCGACTTCAACTCGTGAATGAAAAACTCTATTTTATCCAGTCGTTGAACGAAATAATCATTGCGGAACTTAGTCCTTGCCTATTATTACAAAATAAGAAAGTAATGACAAAATGCCGGAATTAGGTATATGTGCATTGTAAATGTTCAGAACGACAGAAGTTACCTCCAGTTCATTTTTGTTATTTGAATCGTGTGCCGATTCATAATGGTCGTTGGCAGCTCCATCATCCTCAACAAGACTCTGCTGCAGTCCTATTGGGTTCGTGGTGTTAGGATCCACCTCGTTTGGCCCTGTTATAGATGGCGTGTTGATTGAAGACTGGTGCTACACTAAGTAAAATAGAAAACAGTAAATACAAAAAAAAAAAAACATATAAATGACTTTGCATCCGGTTTTTAATAATACTGTAGAGGATACCCACATTACGAACCCAACTTGGCAAATATGGCACGTAATCCTCGACACTCTTCTAATAATTTGTGACTTTCTCCTTTGCATCCGGTTTGAGGGTTTGGAAAATGGTGCCATCTTGTCGTACAGATTACCAAATTTTCAATTAGTATAACCGTAGATTATGTAACAGTTATATACAGACATACATATAAATGACTTACAAGACGATCTTTGAGGTATGAATAGACTTCACCGAAGTTTATATTTAAAGAAGTCACGAGCTTCCATCGCACGATCCGAGGACCCTTCCTTATAATTTTCACCACCCATTGTAATGGTAGTCTTTCAATCGCTTCAAAAATCCATGCCTTCAACAAAGAAATATATGAAGTAAAAAAACGTGTCATTAAATATTTATTATAACAAAACTAAGTTATAAAAAAAATTCTTCACTCACATGCACTACAGACGTAAAGCCATAAAAATTGTATTTCTCAATTCTATGCAAGGGATTTTCTGCGCTTGCCCTTTTAAATTTATTGGCTTTGCCGTTCAATACATTATCAATGCTTTTATATATTGTTTTCCATGACAAACGACCCCACGAAATACTTCGAAAGTGATTTATGTCATCTACCTCATTAAGCAAATTGAAATTGATTTGACAATGATCCTTTCTTCCGTGCAGTGCTCTATCAGCAAAGTAAAACATGACGATTTTAGCGCATCGGTGTCATCTATAGTCTTGAAGTCTAAGTTCATAAATCTTTCCTCGAACTGGCCAAGATTTATATCGCGATTCCTGCCTCCAAAATACTTATTAAGTAACCTATGCATTGTTTTATGCTTCGTCAGGAATACATTTTTGCCATAGCAAAGTTCTGTTACTAGGCACCACTCTCCAATCGATAGCCGTATCAAATGATCGCCAACTTGAAACCATAACTCATCTTTGTCATTTCCATCGCCAAGGGACACTTGCCGAAGCAATATATTGTGCACAATTATGCCACTGAACGGATAGCTCCGGTACTGTAGGAAATGCCCAAATATATTATCTTTGAACAGTTTCAATTGTTGCATTATTAATTTTTCTCGGATGGCATTAACAACGGCATCTAATTTGCACATACTCGTGATACGCCCAGGGAAGTGATCAACATAAGGTATCTTCATCATTTCCGATTCTTTCATCGGTCCGGGTGGGTTATGCAATATTATTTTTTATTTACCCATTTATCTGGTATAAGTTAAAAGTATTACATGTTAAAAAATTATGAACAAAAGAAAAAAAAATAAAGGCAACACCACACATTGCCTCTTGGTGCGACAGGCGCGCGAGGGAAGCCAAGCGCGTGCGAGGTAGCTGCGTGCCAGACTGAGCGAGCGAGCTGCGTGCCAGCTTGTGCGCAACTCGCGCGCACTTGGCTTCCCTCGTGCAAGATGAGCGCGGCATACGCATCTCGCGCGTGACGCAGCACCTGTCGCACGCGAGATGTGTGCCTTTACTTCCCCTTCCCTTTCTCTTCTCTTTCTCTTCCCTTCCATTTTCCACATGCATCTCACCCACCATCTCCATTAAACATCACCAACAACAAGAACATCCGAAACAACAACAACAACAACCCAACCAACAACAACAACATCAACAACAAAAAGAACGACATAATAACTCACCTAGGGTTTTCAATTTTTTTCTTTGATTTTGGAGATCTTCGAAGATTTTCAACGTGATTTAGCTTTTTTCAACCTCCAACAACTTCCTCTACTGTCGATCTACGCCACCGCCACCGATCTATACAACTTCCGATGATGAGATTTTGGTGAGAGGAAGAGGAATTTGCTTGAGGTAAACGTGAGAATGAGGAAGGCAATTTCGTCCACAATTTGGTGATTTGGCTAATGTTGAAAGAAAAAACTTTGAGGGGTTAAAGTTGAAAAATGCCTAATTTTTTTGGTTTTTTTCCAAAATTTCTCTTAATAATTTCGGGATCAATATATGGATTCTTGTTAGGTTATCGTATTTATTATAGTCAAAATCCAGTGTAATTGAGTACTTATCTATAAAATTAATGAAAAATTTACACTAATAACTATAAAATTTTATTTATTTTTTTCATTTTAACCCCACAAACTAAGTTTTGTTAACATTAGCACAAAAAAAAAATGTTTCAGACCAAAATACCCCCCTCACATGTCTCCCTTAATAATATCTCTTTCACGGATCTCTCTCAAACCCAAGAAACACCTATAGTCGGCGGCAATATCAGCCTTCATCGGCGGCTGCTTCATCCATCATCGACATCCAATCTACCACCTACGACGGCAACATCAGGGGTTAAGTCCTTGTCACTACTAATACTATTATTATTGTTGTTGTAGTACTTGTATAGTACCTTGCACTTGACTACATTGCCATATACATAGAACTCAGGTGCGACCATGATCTGAACCATGGCTGGAACCAAATTCCAAGCCCATATCCTCCATGTAAACTGAATCAAATCTCGATCCTTTATCCAACCTGAAAATAGGCAAGCTTGGGTGCACCGAATTGGCCAAAAGGTGCACTAACCATACACTTTTTGATGCGTTGAAGAAGGCTTGTAACAGCGGCTCAGGCCAAGCCCTATTCCACCCCAACATGGCCACAATCTCGCTCATTTTCTTATCACAAAACCGGCTAAATTCCTCATTGAAATGCCTTGTCCCCTTACTGAAAACCTCCTCCCAAGTCAATTTTTTTAGGACATTAAATGATGCAAAATTTGCTTCACATCGATCTATTGGGTTCAAGATTTGATTAGTAGCATTCTTTTCAAACTCAACTGATTCAAAATCCTCAAAGAAGGCTTTATTCAACAAAGCTTTGAGATAATGAAGTAGGCTCTTGGGGTTCTTGGAAGATGAGATTTTTATGTCATAAGGTTGAAGAAGAATTGATATTCTCTCTTGAATTTTGGTACCCATGTGCCTAAGCAGCGTAGCGAGTGATCTGCTTAGAACCCAAACAGAGGAGCGAACTTCAAATACAGAAATTAAGAATTGTTCTATCGCTTTTTCGTTACCAACCATGAAATCTTTATTGTTTATTTGACAAATATTTTTGTAGTTCTTTTCAGCTTTATAAGGGGAATTACTGCTACCTTCTTCAAGCCTTGACTTTAAATTGTGGCAATAAACTTCAAGCTTGTTAAGTTCTTTTCACACCTAGCTTGATGCAACATGTGCCTGTCGCACCTAGCTTCGTGCGATAGGCACCCTGTCATACAAAAAGGTAAATTATCCCATGAAGTCTGTCGCACGAAATTTCTGCGACAGGTGCATGTCGCACTAAGCAATCGCACTTAAACTCTCTCTCAAGTTCAAAAAATAAATCATACCACTCAGTGATGCAGATTGGTGTTAGATCCGGATGGATTATAATCAGATTTCACTTTTACCGTTTACTGTTTCTTTTTTCCGACACCGGTAATGATTCAAAAGTGCAAAACTGCGTTTAGTTTGATAAAAGGAGAGAAAGAAAGTTGTTTTTGGTTCGTAAACAAGGATAATTTGGGGAAAAAAGTTTGTGTTTGGCTAATGTTGATAGAAAAAAATTTAGAGGGTTAATTGTGAAAATAGCAAAAGTTTTATAATTACTTTTGTAAATTTTCCAAAATTAATAACAAAATCCAATGCAACTGAGTACTTATCCATAAAATTATTTGATGCGGATAGGTGACAATTCGTCCATAATTTTTTTTTAAAAAAAGGAAAGTTGCATTTTTAAAGTTTGAAAACTATTCATAAAAAATTCTAAATTTTTAATAAGAGATGTTAAGTTTTTTTAGGATTATTTTATCCTTCGACTCTATTAACCTAACAAAACTAACTCTAATATTTTTAAGTTGAAATAAAATATAAAAATAGACATGATAATATATACATTTTAAAATAATTTTAATATTTATAAACATTTATTTGGTATAGTTATTAATATTAAAATAGATTAAAATAAATATATAATATTAAAATAAATATATAACAGTTTAAATTATTTTGAGTATTATACAAAATAATTTAATATTCTCAATATGTATTATGTCATATATGTTTTATTAATTGCAGCACAATTCTTCTTGAAGGAGGGCTGTTTGGCCGGGTGATTGATCCTGCCATATTATGACAAAAAAAAAAGGCACTAGTGGCTTTTATTGAAACTTGAGGTTGCATGATATTTTTTAAAATTATGGGTTTTATTGGAACTTGAGGTTTGCATGATATTTTTTAAAATTATGAAGGTATAGATATTCTATTCCTTAAATCATGTAAATGGTGGGCCATATAATAATGTTTTCAAAATAAATTAAGTGCAGCATGGCTTTGCAAGGATCAATTTTATTAAAAAAAAAAAAAACTCATCCGATCAACTACTGCTCTGCATAACTATGATTTTCATGTGCGAAAATCAAAATTGTCCAAGCATATCTTTCCCTAAATGGTAAAAGACGGAGAACATCTCATTCATTTGTTTAGTTATGGCAAAACAACTGGTCATGCATTTGACGGAGAGGAAAAAAAAAAGACAAAAAAAACAGCTGCGGAGCCCCCAACTCCCTAGTTTAGTTCTTTCATACGAGGGATTGATCTCCATTTTAATGGATTCAGAATCAAATTAAAGGATACAAAAATTAAGAAATTATATATACTGTAAGATAAAATATATTGTCTTAGATTATGTCTTTTTCTTATATTTTAGTTTGATCATTATATTATATATATATATATAGAAGAGAGAAACTTGTGTGAGACCCAGTATATCACAAAAGCCTATCTAACCACTTATAGCGGAATAATAGATCCCGTCCTAGTGTTATCCAACACATTTAATAAAACTCACGTTTCGACCAAATAATAGAGTGACCGCATAGCACCTCACATAAGTTTCTCTATATAATATAAAGGTTTAGTGTAAACTGAGCACCACATCAGCCACTGCCATTTTGCGTCCCCGCATCCTAATCCACGAAGATGGGTTCATTCCAAGACCAAGTCATGAAACTATCAAACGATGAGCAAGATTTCTTGTTGGCCATGGAACTCAGTACTGGCTCAATACTTCCGATGACCATGAAAGCTGCCATTGAGCTTGGTGTGCTGGAGATCTTGGCGAAAGCTAACCCATCTCAGCTCTCTTCTTCTGAGATTGCCTCTCAGCTGCCCACAAATAACAAAGAAGCCCCAGTTGCACTACTTGACAGAATATTACGCCTCCTTGCCAGTCACGCTTTACTCACTTGTAATCTTGTCACAAATACAGATGGAAGTGTGCAAAGGCTTTATGGTTTAGCATCGATTTGCAGATATTTTGTTGAAAATGAAGATGGAGTTTCACTTGCTCCCTATTTGCTGTTATCTTTGGACAAAGTTGCCATGGAACCTTGGTTTGTTTTCTTATTTTTTTATTATATCTTTCATGGAAAAGAATAGTGATACTCCTCTGATTTGATTAAATGATCACGAAAACTCTCTTATTTTTTTAAAAATGGTCACATAAGCTTTTTTTTTTTTAATATTCATGTCCATATAAAATATAGTTGGATCACTATAGTCAGAGGGTATGGTCATCCTAAAAATTGTTTATATGATATTTTTGTGAAACTATTAGGATATATATTGCTATCATTTCCACTATATTTCACACAATACATATAGTTTATGGAGAACATTAATTTTCATTATATTTCTCCTTTTTAAGACATACAAAATTAAAATGTTTATATCTTTCAACAGGTACCACTTGAAAGATGCTGCATTGGAAGGGACCTTGCCAGTTATGAAGGCCTGTAAAGGAATATTGCATGCATTTGAGTATACTGCGAAAGATGCTAGAATACATAACCTCTTTAATCAAACAATGCACAATCACACAACTATTATCATGAAGAAAATTATTGAAATCTACAAGGGATTTGAAGGGCTAAACCAATTGCTGGATGTTGCCGGTGGTTTGGGCACAACTCTTCGCTTAATTGTTGAAAAATATCCACAAATTAAGGGTATTAACTTTGATTTAACTCATGTAGTGAAAGATGCACCCCCGTGTCCAGGTAAACATAATATAATATCCCATACATTAGTTACTTATTTTTAATCTTGATTCTTTTGATTTAGTTCCCGTGGATTAGTTGTTAGTTACCAAATTAAAATAATTAATAGCCTTTACCTTTTCCTTTTCCTTTTTGTCCGTTTCTTTAAGGTGTGGAGCATGTTGGAGGAGATATGTTTGTTGAAGTTCCTAAAGCACAAACTATTTTCATGAAGGTTAACTTTCTAATTAATTATTTGATCCAGTCTCATACTAATACAAAGATTCGAATATTTAAGTCGGAATTGATGTGGTAGAATCACGTCAGGTTATTTATAAATATTTAACTTCAAATTATGCAATTATAAAAAAGTTGTCACATTAGTTAAGACTTAAATGTTAGAATTTTGACATTATTATTAATTATAAAATTAATTATGTCTATCTCAAAGTACCAAAAGTTTTTGGATCTTCCAAAACTAATAAGAAATGTTGATTTAAAACTTTCAGTGGATACTTCATGACTGGGGTGATGATCTATGTTTGAAAATATTGAAGAACTGCCACGATGCACTCCCGGAATCTGGAAAAATCATAGTGGTAGAATCTATAATGACAGAATTTCCTGAAACTGATATTATAAGCAAGAATATTTCAAGGCTTCACATAACTGTCTCCAATCTATTTCCTGGAGCAAAGGAAAGAACGTTGGAGGAGTTCAAGTCCTTGGCTACAAGAGCAGGATTTCCAGCTATCAAAGTTATTTGTCGTGCTTACTGCTATTGGGTTATTGAATTCTGCAAAATGATCTAATTAAAACATTACAGGTGCTTGGCATTTTAAGTTTCGCATTTTAAAAATAACTAAATGAATGAGATGGTGACTCTTGTAAGCCCTTATTTTGTGTGCATCCTCATGTATTTCTTGTCATGTTTTTCAGTTCCTTGTAATGCTTGAAAGTAAAAAAATATTATTACAAATTGAGTGTCTCTTGTTTCTATCTCAGAAATTTAATTCTATGCTGAGAATATACTAAAATATTTATTTTGTGCGAGCTTCAGGAAAATAACGTGCTATTGTATGCTTCGTTATTTCCCACAATGGAGCGCGATAAAATGTCCAGCTAATTTAATTATTATAAAATGGAAGAATTGACCAGCAAACTTGTGCTGATTTGGATTGTTACCAAATTACTCTATACATGAAAGAAAAATTAGCTTATAATGATACAGATTATTGTTTAGTTTAAAGACTTAGAATAGCGGTAGCATCCCAAAATTATATTTTAAGTTTTTTCCTAAATGATATCATATGTGATATATCATTCATTAAGTAATTGATGATTTTTCATGAATTTTAGTGAGTTAATTACATTCTCACAAACTAATGAATGAATGTCACGTCATTTGGAATAAAATTTTAGGATGCTTATCACTACTAAAAAGAGTAATAATATGACAAGAAAATTGTCCGCAAGCTAATGTTTAAAAGAAAAACCTTAACTAAAAATGACATTCGCCTTGATATTTTTAAAAGATCGGATGGCTAGTCTGTAAAAAAAACTATTTGTGTGATAATTTCTAAAATTAAATTAAAGGGGTTTCATATAAAAAATTTTAGCCTACCTCCCTCGTGAAGTGATAATCTTCAAATCACCCCTCTTACTTTTGAAAGCATCAAGTCACCTCCCAAAACTCGTTATCCTTAACTAGGCTGTCGTTGACTCGTGGAAGGTCGAATGTACCCCAACCCTAACAAAATATTCTTCTAATGGTAGTGTGAGGCTCAACAAAGCTTAACACAAAAAGTTGATGTGTTACAAGTGATGGAAAGTGAATAAAGCTATCTTTTAAATATTAATATATAAATTGTGAAAAAAAGATTAAAAAATATATGTGGATATGACTTAATAGCCCTAAATAAATAGATAGTTTTCCTAAATTAGACATGTGAGTTAACTAAATTATAAGCCATGCCATTGTATGGAAGTGAGGGTAATGGGTAATGGTATAAAAATCAAATTTCAAAATTTTTGAAACCTACTTAAACTGGAAGAATTGTTTCAAAATTCAAAAATATTGTCAGAGCATTATCTTATATATTATAGATCCTTTTACATAAAGTTGCAGCCCCAAAGTATTGAAATCGAGTCATTGGTTGAAAAGCTCCATCAAACCAGTGAGAATGCCATCCTCTAGGGGAAGCCCTAGTAACTTCTTTGATGAAGATGAAAAAGAGAAGGTGCAAGTGAATGGGAAGGTCATCAAGTTCATAAACAAATCATGCACTAACTGTGGTGAGCGAGGAACAATCAAAGTTTCTGAATCTGCTGCAAATTCTAAGAGGCATTACTACAAATGTGAGAGGCATACTTTAGGTGGTGGGAGCCATCTAGCTTTGAGTACAAAGTCATTGCAAGAGGGTTGGGTAAATTGCAAGACGAAGAAGAGAACCATAGTTTCCATGATGAAAAAAAGAAGTTAACAATAATGGCTAGTAAGCTTGTTTCAAAATCAGACAAGATAAAGAGTTTGTTGTACACCATCATCATAATGCAGTCACTACTTATGTTGTACATTTATCATTTGGGTAGAAAATTAATTAGCTTGACGACGAGGCATAAATGATAGAGGTAAGAGAGTATTGAATGTACATAAGTTATCAAAATGTTGTATTTCATAAACATTGTAAGCTATAGTTCATTACGTTTGTGCTAGCAAATGAGCAATTCTTGTTGTATCTATGCTTGTTGCAATGACTATTTCATAAAATCTAGGCCACTGTCTACTTCTATCTTTGTCCAAAATATGAATTCTAGCGTACTTAAAAACCCAAAAAAATACACCAGCTTCGTTGTTTTCCAACTATCTAATTTACAGCCCTAATAGTGTATTAAGTTCAAAAGTTATACAAAATGACCACCAACATTTCTTGGTGGTGAATATGCAACAAAATGAGCAATGCTACAACATTTCTTGTTGGTGAATATGCAACAAAATGAGCAACACTGCCTTATGCCTTCACTTGAAATATACTCGACAATAAAACCCAACAAGAATACATTCTATATTGAAATTGGGCCTGTTGAAGTAGTTGTACATAGGAAATATAACTACATTATTGAAAGCTATTTCAAGCCAACAACATATCAAACAACTAACAGCAAATATGAAGGACTGATTTGCCATTTAAATCTTCCTTTCTCTTTCTTTTTCTTGTAGTAGGGGTAGATTGTGAAGGGCTGTTAAAGTAGTTGTTTATTCTATTATTTCAATTCCTGTTGCAGGTGGTATTCCAAATGCAGCTTTCAATATTTTCGACCTCGTCCTCTATTCGCTGAACCCATTACTAGATTTTTACCATGTTTTGAACAATCTTAAATAAACTTATATATAACCACAGGGCATAACCACAACCATGTATTGAACATAACACAATAATAATGACCATGTATGCTTAAATATTAAGAAAACAAACTTATATTCTTGTTCAACACAATCATTAACTTCTTCTTCTACATATTAAACAACATGCCATGCCATGAAATATTAAAATTTAAACAAACCTAATGCAATATCAGCACTTCCTGCAAAACCAAATGGTTGTATGGATGTTGGTGTCGGTGTGGGTGTTGTAATTAGTAAGGCACTAAAATCCCTTGCTTGTGTAGGTGTGGTTGCTGTTGTTTGAGAAACAGAAGCATTCATTCCTTGAAATGATGCACCGGGGCTTGAAGCTACTGTCAACCTCTTTCGATGCGTCTAAATAACATAAGAAGGGAGTTAGATGATAACATATATGAAATAATATCTAAGCATTCCAAGAGGGGGTAAATTAGGATTTTAAAACTTAAGCTAAACAAACAAGACAACAAGTTGATCTATTATCTTAGTAAAATAAAAAATAATAAATTTAGTAAAGCACAAAAATAAAAAAGTAAGGGAAGAGAGGCAAATATAATGATTTTTAAGTGGTTCAGCAATCCCTGCCAACGTCCAGGCCTCCAAGCCAACCAAGCTCAAGGATTTCACTATCCAAGCCTCCCAAGACTTTAAATGCTTATAATTGACTTCTAAGGTGTCAATAAACCTTTACAACAAAAGATTATTTCCAATCTTTTAATCCAAGTATATCTCAACACTTACAATCACTAAAAATAAATATTATAAATGAATTTTCTTTCGTACGATGTAAATGATTACAAATGAATGCTCAAAATGTGAATAAATAAAATAAGAATAAGTTAAGGCTCAATGAGGATTGTTTTCTCAATAGCAAGCTCAATAATCACTCTTGAATCTCTTTTTCTTTGAATTTAATTGAACTTATTTATAGTTGGAGCTGAAAACTAGTCGTCATTGACTTTCTGTTAGAAATCGAATTGCCGTTAACATCTTTCGGTTTACTGTTTTGACTATTCCAAATGACCGTTGGGCTGAAATTTAAATAATCAGTTAACTGTTTTCCGTAAACGGTTCACCATTTTCAGTAAACGATTAACCGTTATTTCCAAAATCATCATTTTAACAATCCTTTATAGAACATGGTTTCTGAAAATTATTAGTTCGCCATTTTCCAATCAGTTATCGTTCGCTACAATGACTGCTAGAGTGAAATAATTTTTCAAAATTATAATTTTGCCCCAAATACTTCTATAATTATAATATAGCCCAAATATTCATAAAACCTTATAAATAAGTCCATTTGTGTAGTTTAAAACTTTTTCAGTTAGACCATGAACGTGAAAAATAACCAATTTCATAAAATCATTTTTTCTTTAAGTATAAAACCCTTATATTATCAAAATAATGATTTGTTTAAAATGTATGAAAAATAATTTGAGCTTTTAAAATATTAATCATTCTTAATCTTATTTGTTATCATCATAATCAATGTCATGGACACATACATGTTAACAATCTCTCCTTTTTTTATAATGACAAACCTTATATGTATTTAAAGAATGATTTCACAATTTGCTTCCTCTAATTTTAAGTTCCCCTTCAGTATATTATAAGTTTAAACAATTTGCCAATTTGATAAATTAACGAATGTAAATACATGCATTCTTCTCCCCCTTCATTATAAAAAAAAAAACTTAGTGGAAAAGAAAAGGAGTAGTAAATTTTTAAAAATTTAAAAACATATATTTTTCTCCCCCTTTATCATAAAAAAGAAAACTTAGTGAATCTCCTCTTAACAATAAGCATCACTTAAAATATTAGTTTAGTAATATTACTCCCAAATATCATAAATCATCATATAAACCAACCATGTAATCAAATCATCATCATATCTCAAAATCATCACCATAATCATATATCAATCATCAAAAGAATGCTGAAAGTGCATATTATTCTCTCCCTTTTGACATCATCAAAATAATATATTACTTTTTCTCCCCTTTTGGACAAAAATTTTTCAAAATACATATTATCCAAAGCAGAAGCAACAAGAACTAAGTAAAGTTGTTGAGGCATCTTCCCCTATCAATAATCAATAAAACAATTAATTGATCAAGCAAAGACATGCAGAAGTCATACGAGCATATTATCAACTATTCAAACTTCATAATTACTAATTAACATTTTAGAAATCAAGACAACTAAATCAACATATCTATTAAGATAGGCCATCATTATGAGCTAAAAGAATAAGTGATCAAATTCATAAGTACAATAAGTCACATATGCCAATTTTATAAATGAATGATGATATAACACAATCAATGGCATAAGAATTCACACATATATAAGTGATGAACAATTAATGTTTAAATAATGGATAATGATTTTAAAATATCAAATGAGCATAAAAACATAAAGATAATGGATTTTAGTGAGATAAATGTTTGTGTTTGGTTTCTTGGAGAGAGAGTGATGAACAAATAAATATTTATTAGTTGTCTAAAATGTAATTACTTATATGATATAGTGCTGAAATGTTATCAAACAACATAGCAAACACGGTAGAATAGTTGTTGAAAAACCTAATGAAAATCATAGAATAAGTATAAGGTTGTTGAGTGCAGTGATACTATAGTGATAAATAATCAAATTGACCCCCAAACTTTTGTAAACATTAACCCATCCCTTACAGAATAAAATAAGGCCCTACAGAGTTGTAAAAAAAATATTAAAACTATTTTTTTAAATACATAACCATAAAAGACAGCAATTTTCACACATCTATTTTGTGATCCATAAAACTCCAAGTTTATGGCATTCAAAATACCCTTCTGCTTATCTGTCATAAAAGTTAGTTATCTTGCATCAGCCAAAAACCCTTTCAAATGCCCCAAGAACCATGTCCAATTGTCAATGTTCTCCAATTCACACACACATACTGCTAATAGAAAGATCAATTGATTTGCAAGTGCAACTGCTGATAGCAATACACCCTCGAATGGTCCTTTCAAATGACATCCATCAAGACCAATAAATAGTATGCAACCCTCCCTGAAACCATCTCTAAGTCTTGGGAAACTGAAAACGAACCTTTCGAACCTACACTTGTCAACATTGCGAGTTCAATTGGCATTCGTTGTTTTATGATTTGTGCATAGTTGCAAAGGTCCTTAAAGCTTTGAACATGGTCTTCATAACCCGCTGATTCTAGAATATTTTTTTAGCCCTATAAGCCTTCTATGTTGTGACCTCAACCACATGCATTTGTTTAATATCAATAACCATGTCATTCACAGAAAATAAAATGTCAGCAATTATTTTGTTCCGGTACTTCCTCGTAATCCAAGCAGCTGTTGCCTGGGGATTTTTGACAAGCCTCTCAAGTTTATGGATGTTCTGAAAACTTCTAATTTGGAAGCATTCGCCATGTCTTTGTAATGAGGCATATACTTTGAATAGACACTTGGATGCATAACAACGACATAATATCCTTCTTCTCTTAACTTTGACTCTTTTACCTCAAAAGCCTTCTTGAATATAGAAGTCTTAAAGGGCCCATGCAAAAGACTTTATATTTTTGAAAACCATTCCTATTGGATTTGTACCACCCTTGAACATTTCACCCTATAAAACGCGAGACAATGTACTAAATGGATGTTCATCATTTGATGACATCATTAGACCAAAATTAGCATCGTCGCTTTCATAGCCCTCTAACAACCCATTATCTTTGCCACTGCCATCATCATCCTGAAATTTAATACTGCTTTCATGTCTTACTTATTCATCATTGTCCTCATTTTCTAAATAAGACCATAAATAAAACTTATCTTAAGCGTGAGGAGGAGGCAGATTATCCACTACTATTTCTATTGAAGGACCAATAGCTAATAAGTTTTTAGTTGCCCTTGATTTCATTGACTTAGGCCTGCTCTGAACTTTATCATAATCTACAAAATTTATTTTTCTTTTCTTTCCACTAGTGTTTGAAGTCTTAGTAGGAACGTGTTGTTCATTTTGCTTCTACTTCTGCTATGCAATCCTTTAAGAAGCCCTTATCATCACTGAAGTAGATTTTCTTTTATTGGCATGCATATGATATGACTGAACTGTATTACTTCTCCCCTTTCCCTTGTTTGACTTTCTTCTTGTTGTTTGAGATGACTTAGCCTGGTTAACTTGAGATGGAAACTCAGAAGGAAATACAAGCTCATCATCAAGACTTAATACTTGTTGTGGAGTTGGTGTTGATTGTGCAGGTTCAGAGAATGGCTAGAAAAGTTTTAATGTTATAGGACACACTGGTTCGACATCCACCCTAATGTCATCATCATCAATTTAAGGAGACAGATCTTCCATCTCAAAATCATGAAAACCACTAGTAACATTGAAGTCAGTGAAATGATCATTGCAATTTGAAAATGTGTATAGATTCATAAGCACCTTTTTATTGTACGTATGAGTAGCTACGTGACTCGTTGTTTCAATAATTATTAGGTTAACTGTTGGAGTTTGCAATAAAGTTTGGTCATGGGCTGGTTGTGTGTCATTAAAGGCACTCTCAAGGTTTTTTGTATGTGACATAGGTTGATCTTGATGCACACTAATTTCCTTTGGTGGCTTAATTTTCTTCACGAGCTCTTGTCTGGTTAATACATTGAATGTTATTGTCTTAGGTGGCTCAGTTTGATGTTTAGGTTCCGTTTCAATCTCAGTCTCAGTTTTAATTTGATGGCTTAATTCATATGGAGGTTCAATTTCAATTTTAGTTCTCAGGTTCATATGAAGGTTGAGTTTCAATCTCATGTATAGCCTCAGGTTCAGGGGGTGATGGAACAACAGGGTCATGTTCAGGTTTAGAGGTAGAGGCAAGGGTAAGGGTTGGGGTAATTGTCTTTCATTTTTTTCTCTTTTCTGGAACACTCTTAATATTTCTATGACTCTTATTAATAAGTATTGGTTTGAAAAGTTATGATGCTTATGCGGTAGTACTCTGAATATCATCATCAAATAATCTCTTTCTATCCACATACATCAAATGTAATGGTAGTATCTCCATGTATAAGTCAATTTCTATGTACTTCTTCTCATTAAACAATTGTCACACCTGATATACTTCTCTATCACTCTCTATTGCTCTATTTTTGCCATTCTAGGGCAATGTAACCTCAATAATAAACCTCTTAAGAGGCCATTGTTTCGCCCAAAAGCCGCTCTCATTACACCATTGATCAAGATCACTGTACTTAGAAAATATGGGTCAATTAGCCTAAGATCCCACCTATACCCATAAAATTAACAAAAGTTGATACCTTCAATTTTCATTCCTATATATCACAACACACAAATAAGCTTTAAAATCCATAATCCACATATATACTAGTACCGTTGAAATAATTTTTAAAAAACTAATAATTGTAAAACACAAGAAAAACTGATAACAAATTTTGTTTATAATTTACAAGTTATGCACAAATAACAAGCATATAAACATCATTTCATTCACTATAATTGTTACTTACACTGACACCCACAACCGTAACCCAGCGATAGTAACTAGTAATGCTCATAAAAACCAACAAAAATAATACAATTCCTGGATTGACATTAAAAAAAAAAAAACCTAGGTTTCCAATAATGTTTAAAAATCAACGATTAACACCATGATGCAATGGCATTAACCTAATAGTAGCAACCAAAAATTACATTAATACAAACATATAGCCAAAAACAAACTATGAAAGTAAAATGTTACTAAAAATTTTTTTTTTTTCTTACCTCAGCTGTCTGAAAAGGTTGTTCAGACTTAGATTCTCTATTGCTACTGACTGAGTTCATCTTACTTCTTCTAATTTCATCCTTACTACAAGGTCTTCAGTGATACCCTATGTTTTTTTGTCTTAGTGAAGTTTGTAAACGAAAGACGCTTAGCTTTGCTTTGGCGCCAAAGCAAAGATTTCATTTTTTATATCCATTATGTAAGGGCATTTGGCATTTCAATGCCGAGGTATATATTTGAAATGACACTTGTGTTCTCTATATTTGACATTGTCAACAATCTTATTATTACTTTGCAGACGCAATTTGGCCAACATGAATGCCACTTGCCAATTCATGTCCCAAGAAATATTTAAATATCGAAAATATTTGGTTGTGAACGACTTTAGCAAGCAATTTGGGCTTCACTAATCTTTTCTAGATTAGGCCGTATGTATCCATTTTTTATCAAGGCCCAATTATTTCTAGCTTTCGGCCGAATTGTCAATTCCTTTAAATGACAGATTCAACTCCCCAATAAATATTTAGAAACATTACATTATGAGAGGATATAAATCTTAAGACCACATAATTTTAATCAATTTATCTTATATTTTGAAATTATTAAACCGTATTAATCAAAAGCTAGATAGCTGACATATGGAGGATGTTACACTGTCACATGCACTAACCATATAAATTATGTAGCTTGCGTTTTAACATATCACAGCACACAAGATATGCAAACATTAACACAAACAACTATTTATATTGATATTAATAATTTAAGTAAAATAATAATCTTCAAACTAGAAATAAGATTGAGTTGGAACAGTGAGAGATAGAAAGCCATGTCGAAGGGTAGCCTCCCAAATAGTGTCAATTTTGGAGATGATGTAAACGTAATCATATTCGTGTTCATTCCATCCTTCCAAGGCATGCACTATTCCCCCTATTCGCCATTCGCTCGTCACCCTTCTTGGTACCAATTCTTTCATATATATTAATAATTTTTAATTAATAGATTAATCCAAATGAAACATGCGAGGAAGGGCTATTAAATAATGTTAATTCGGATGATAGACACCCAATCCCATCCCACGATGTGTCTGCTTTTCAAATTTCAACCCTATGATTCTATGTGGAGAGGAAATTGAAAATATAGAGTTGAATCTCGCTCAGATGATTAAAGAGGAAATTGAATTATTATTAGAATATAAATAAAAGAAATAAAGCTCTTGCTTGCTAGAGATTAGAATACGTTACAAAATAAACTAAATCTTCCAATTCAATTTGCTGTACTATTTTAGCATTTGTTTCAAAAACTTCTAATCTAAATAAACTACATAAATAAGGCTATTTTAACTTCTTTTATGAAACTTTTAACTTTACTTCTCTCTCCTTTTAAAAGATGGATCACGAATCAGTGGCAGATCCATTGGTGGGTTATACCAGGCTGCAGCCCAATACACAAAAAAGAAAATCAATTATGTTAGTTAAATTTACAAATATGTCATCAATGATTAATTATAAGAGTGCTATTCAAACTAAGGTAGCTCTACCTAATTCACTTTTCCTTCACTTTCAAGGACAACAATACTAAAAGCCAAGAATTTAAAAAAAAAAATTGGTTGTCCCCTTCATGATTCTTCATCTTCTTGATCTTCCAAGTTCTTTGACTTTTACTTTTTCTACTGGTATGCTTCAAGAACTTAGATAAATTGATTTTTTTTTATGGATTTTACTTATTTGCACTACATTGTATTTTGATCCATTATTTTGAATTTCTTATTGGATGTTTGTTTTTTGTGATTGGTTTTGATGATTTGCTCTCTAATTTGTTTTGATCTATTATTTCGTAAAGTTTTAATTTTAATTGTTGTCCATATATTCTAAATCAATGTTGTGTACTAGAAGTTGGTTGGTAGAACTCAAGCAAATGGAATTCAATAACCTATACAATAGTACAAGGAGTTGGCTCAACAATTAGAGTTAAGTGTGTGTGTGTGTGTTCTTTTCTTTATAAAAGAATACACACACACATTCTTTTTTTTTAATTACTATATATACATTATTGTTGGAACAGTTACTGGAGAGTATTTTAAGTAAATATTTATTGTTGTCATTTTATCTTGTGAAAATTGAAAAGATGAACAAGTTGTAATTGTTTATTTTATTTAAGCATTCTAATTAAGCTTGTAATTATTAATTAATTTATCAATTCTTATACTAAGTTCATATTATAAAAACCTAGAATGTCCCACAAATCCAAGGCAAAGAAAACTCTCCTTTCATTCTTTGCCAAATTAGATTGTGGTCAATCATCAAATGAGGCAAGTTCTCCATGCAATATTGATGCCTCATGTTCTCCTAATTCTCAAAGAGCTTAATTGAAGAAAGTTGATATTCCATCAACTATTGACACCCCTTATTTAGAACGTGATCTTAGATTATGCATCTCAATCAAAACTTATCCCATTGACAAATGGGAAGATGTGCGGATGGCGTGCATAAATATGAAACCAGTTCAACCCGAGCTACAAAAGTACCCATCAATTAAACATGGTATGCAAAATCGACAATTTCAATTTTCTTGCTTCTCAAAATTTCCTTGGCTTAAGTATTCTATATCAAAAGACAAAGCATTTTGTTTTCTGTGCTTTCTTTTTTATGATACACCAACTAAATATAATTTATTTGTTGATGGTTGTCAAAACTAGAAGTATGTTTCTTTTGACAAAAAAAGCCCTTTTGCATTACATGAAGCGAGGCATGGTCTGTTTACAATGCTGCCATGGTAAAGTAGAGCAATTTAAAGGATCTATCTAGACATATTGATAAAAGAATGAATGCACAATCTTCACAACAAGATTTAGAGAATAAGAAGTATTGAGCTCCCAATTGATCTCTATAATTTTTCCTCTTGTGTAGCCTTCAATCTCTCTCTTGAATCTTGTTTTTCTTTTGTTTCTTTGTATTTTTCTTCTTGGATGACGGGTCTCCCTTTTCCTTATGATGTGTGCTTTTTTTATAGTTAAAAATTAGGGTCAACAGAAGCCTAGGGCGCACATAAGTCAGATTAGGAAACTGCAGATCGCAAATTCTGCAAGTATCTCACGCCAGATTTTCTCTGTCGTTGTTCCACAATTGCTACAACAATATCTACAGCAATTGCACTATTCTAGATTTGTTTCAACTCTTTTGTAGCCATGTTCTTTTCTTATTTTTGCAAGCCTATTGCATAACATTCCTTTTATGAATTATAAGCTTCTGGAAACCTACAATTATGCATACAATTTGAGCACAAATTACTTTAAATCGAGCAAAACTTATTAAGATTGACTAAAATAATTATTTATGCAAAATTTAACAAAAATACAATAGAAACACATAATTTACTCTCCAAGTAGTATTGATTTAAGTCTAAAAGTGATAACTCTCATTTCATAAAGTTATTACACCCCCAAACTTAAACTCTTACTTGTCCTCAAGTAATGACAATAACACTAACACTTCAATCACACAGTCATTCAACAAATAGCTTAGCTTTGTTATCAAATTTGCAAGAATTCTTCCACTCTCATATCACACTCTTAATTACGCAAAATAGCCTAAGTAGTTTAGTTCTAAACTTAGGCTTCATTCTATCCAAAGTGTGTGTATGCCACTTTGATCAAATTCCAGAGGTGCTACAACACTACATAGACATATATAATTCAAAGGTAGAACACAAATGTATTCACATATGGGGGAGCAAAATTCACAAATAAAATCAAATTATGCTACAATAAACATAACTTTTGTTTTCAGTTAAACCCATCAACGTAACATTAAGCTTTCATGTGAATGCATATCACTTGTAATAACGACACCCAACTACAGTAATACATCTAGGATGTTATATCTAGGTCATACCTTTGGACGCCTTTGACTCAAGACTGAACATGGCGCTTATGAACAAACCAGGTTACTCAGTATCCTAAGCAACATACCTCTTTATCACCATTTTTTTTTTGCTTTTCTTCTTCTTTTTTCTCTTTTTTTTAATAATTGCTGCAGCACGACTCGTAGCTCGTGCTGCCTTTGAACTCAAGTTTGCATATGAGGTGTATACTCAACCCTGATTACTCAATAACTTAAACCATTGGAGCAAAATTTATTTGATAACAGAAACAGTCCAACAAAAATTTTCCCCCAAACTTGAGATATTTTCTACTCTTTTTTTTCCTAGATCTGCTACAGCATTCTCATAAAACTCAACCAAAGTCTAAGTGTCGGGATAGAAGTTCAACCTCCATCTATAACTATCTCTACTTGGTTTTCTCATAAATACGGAATAACATTCAATTCATCTTCATTAGGTTTTCAAATCCATACACAAATTTTAGTTAACAGAGCTTCACACAATACAAGCATAAACACATGCACTCAGAAACACAACCCCCCAAACTTGAGTAGTGTTGTGTCTTCACAAGCACACACAAAAAAACCACATAAACCAGACATGCATACAATAAATAAAAGGACATGCAGAATGAATTAGAAAATTAAAACTAAATGAAAGAAATTTTTGCAGCAAGAAGTAAAATAAACTAGCAGTTAGGGGGACTACCCTATTGTTGGAAGCACTGCTGCATCACAGGTTATAAAGGGTCACTTCTTCTTTGATCAACTTCTCAAACATTCCTTATCATAAAATCTAATCAATTCATTTGTTGCTGCAAAAGTAAAAAATGCCTCTGTTATTTGAGAATCTTTTGTTATATGTCATATTGTAAGTGATGCTATAGCAATTCCTTTCTGCTCTTTTTTTGCATTTTTTTTCTTTTTTTTTACTTGCTGCAATTTAACACAAAGAAAAAAAAAGTAGATGAACATTTAAAAAAATAAAAATAAAAATAAAAAAGACAAATTAAATAAATTTAAACTAAATTTACTACTTTAAAAACTTGAAACAACTTCCCTTATTGAGTTGCCTCCCAATTAGCGCTTGATTTTAGTCTTTTAGCCTAACCTTTCTGTTTTCCTTATCCTGGATCCTTCAAGAACCGATCCTTCCTTAGGTTGTTCACATCGTCTCCCATATAGTGCTTCACTCTTAGCCCATTAACCTTGAATTCTTGTTGGTCTGGAGTGAGTTCCCTTTGCTGGATTTGCTCATCAATTCTAAAGGGTTGCTTCTCCCCTGACCATGCTATGTTAGCTGCTCTATGATCTTCATCATCAAGTTCTTCAATTGTTATAACATTGATTTCTTTCTTACTGCAACAACTGTGTAATCTCTCTACTACAATTAAGTCCACAACACTGATAACATTACAATCTTCAATATCATCGGGACTCTTCATGGCATCCAGCACATTGAATGTAACTTGCTGGTCACTTACCCTCTTGGTTAATTCTCTTTTTTGAACATCAATTAGAGTCTTGAAGAGTAAATTATGTGTTAAAATTAGGGTAAATGGAATCTTGTTTCTCTCTTGAATCTTGTTTTTCTTTTGTTTTTTTGTATTTTTCTCCTTGGGTGGCGGCTCTCCATTTTCCTTATGATGTGTGCTTCTTTTATAATTGAAAATTAGGATAAATGGAAGCCTAGGGCGCACATAAGTCAGATTAGAAAACTATAGATTGCAATTCTGCAAGTATCTCACGCGAAATTTTCTCCGTTGTTGTTCCAAGATTGCTACAGTAATGGTTGCTACAACAATATTTATAGCAACTGCACTATTCCAGATTTGTTTCAACTCTTTTGTAGCCATATTCTTTCCTTATTTTTACAAGCCTATTGCATAGCATTCCTTCCATGAATTATAAGCTTTTGGAAACCTACAATTATACACACAATTTGAGCACAAATTACTTTAAATCGAGCAAAACTTATTAAGATTGACTAAAATGATTATTTATACAAAATGTAACAAAAATGAAATAGAAACACATAATTTACTCTTTAAGTAGTATTGATTTAAGTCTAAAAGTGTCATGATAACCCTCGTTTTATAGAGTTATCAGTATACATAATCATAACATGGTACTAAATAATACTATCAAACTTAAATGCTATATGGAATACATAATAGTAACAATAGTAACCCTCTCTAGGGGTGGACAAAAAGAGTTGATTAATTAAAAACCGAGCCGAATCGAGGTTCGGTTTCGTTTTTTTACGGTTTTTTTACACTTAAAAAATCGAATAAGTAATATAGTAAAAATAGAAAAACTAGTCGGTTTGGTTTTCAGTTTTTTAAAAAACAAATCTAAAAACCGAACCGATTATAAACAAAAACTGAATCCCAAATCCCTAAACCTAGTGACTCTAATTCTTTAAATCATATTTCCATTACTGATCTTCATTCTTCAGCCACTGAAGCCGTGACCTTCAGCCACTGGAATCTTGTCCCCATCGCTTGTCTCCGCCACTGCTGGTCGCTGCTGTTCGTTGCTGCTGCCGCTGCCGCTGCTGGCCTGCTGCTGCCCTACTGTTGCCTCTACTCGTGAAATAGAAACAAACAGCAAAAACGCGAAATGAAACCAAACGAAACGACGCTCGCACTCCGTCAGAGCTTATTCCAACTGATTGGCACACACCGCTGCTGCTGCTGCTTGCTGGTCGCTGCTGATTCTGTAAATTTCTTGATCTTGATTTGGTGCAAATAGTTCTAGTGCTTGATATAATATTGTAAGGATCTGATATTTTTTTTATAATTTCTTGATCTTTCCTGATAACTTCCTAATTTATGTAATAATATACCCGTCCACTGCTGCCGTTGCTTTGCTGAAAAAACTGAAGGTGTAAATGCCGGAAGGTGACAGCCATGATGAGTTTCCATTGGGCGAAAGAGAAGAGCCTATGTTTATATTTGAGTGTCCTTGTTGAGCTGTAACAGTAAAACATGAAGATAGAATAGTGAATGTGAGAAAATGCATGAAAAGAAGATGAAATCTAAGCATCTTTGAGAAAGAATCTTTTTTTTTTCCTTACTCTTTTTCCGTCAGCAACTTTCGTGAGCTTCGTATTCATGTTTAAATGCATGAACCTAGCTGGATCCAAGTCCTCAGAATCAATTGTCTCAAAAAGCCGACTGCCCCCACTACCGGCCACTTTTGTTTAGAAGCTGAAGTTAGTATTTAATTACTATATGTTATTTTTTCTGCATTGACCACATGAAGATATTAAAATAATTAATTAACTGAACAATTTGTCAGAAATTATTTGCAATATCCGCAAGTATAAATTATCTGTGCTTCTGTTTTTACATTGTACATAGCGATATTCGTCAAGTTTTTGTGTTATTTGAACATTGTTTGAGACATATTTTTGATTTTTTGTTTGTTAACCTTTTATGTTTGTGGTAGATTTATTAATTTAAGTTTTTAAATTTAAAAAAGCCCAAAATAGGCCCAATAGGCCTATAATCGAAATAATCGAACCGAACCGAATCGAATTATTTCAATTAATCGAGTATTTGATTATTTCGGTAATTTGATTAATCGCGATTATGATTTTAAAATAATCGTAATCGAACGATTATGAAAAATTTAGTAAAAAATCGAACCGAACCGAAGCGCGTCCACCTCTAACCCTCTCATAGAACTTGTTTCACTTCAAGAATTTAGTAAGGCTCTTATGAGTTTTTGGATTCTTGGATTTCTTATAAAATATAAGATTCAATAATTAACTGTTAGAATTGATATATAAACTAACACGTATAATGTAGACCAAATCATAACTACTTAAATTTCACAAATTTGTTGCCCAATAACCCAACAAATATAACTCTAACTACACAATTCCATTTCATGTAACGTTTCCTCTCAATTAATCTTTTCAACTTCTTTTTCACTCTCAGTTTCTCAATTTTGTAAAACAATGAGAGCAGTTTCAATTGCTTTATAGTATATATGCCCACCGATTCAAGCAAGCATGTGAAGCATGTAAGTGAAGCATGCATGAGGCCTTAAAGAAGCAAGCAGGTTACCGCCTCATGGCCTTAGTCACTTGCATGCATGTGAGCTACAAGTTCTGAGGTGATGTAAAATAGAATAAAGTTATAGCCAAAGACTTTTGTATAGTCTTGTAACCTCAGGTTTAGCCACTTATGCTTTACTTTTGAAAGGAAAATATTCCTCTGGTGGTCAAATATATACTTAAGGTTATTCCACAAATTTAACAGATGCTTCACCATTAGATAGTGAGCTTCCAAACTCTTATGAAAACTATGGCAAAGGAAAATCATAGCTTTTGACTTTTTCTATAAGGATTTTTCATTTCCTTATACTGTAATGTCTACTAGGCCTATAGTTTGCAGGTGCATTTTTGCATCCAACACTCAAGGAAGGTAGTTCCTTATAAAAACTTTAATAGCTGAGATTTGTGGATTCGTAAAATTTTTCATTTTTCAAAAACCTTGTATTAGTAATCAAAGGAAAAAAATGAGCATCACAATATAAGTATAAAATATGTAAATATAAAAAAATAAAAATTATGAAATATGTAGGTACCTCATGTATTTAGTTAGAACTTTTAAAATCATACTTTAAAACTTAAATTCTCACCTTCTCATCTATGTTAGGGTACAACAATAATATTAAAAGAAAAATATATGCAAAAACAAATTTAATGTATTAAAATAACTTGATAGGCGATTAAACCAATTATATAAGAAAATAAAGTAAACAGGCCATTGTAGCATAATAATAACACTCTAATCAAATAATAACATAAGTGGTATTAGAGAACCATTCATATAAATTAAAATTGTTATAAACAATTAAATTAACAACATAATAAACTAACAATATAAAAATATAATAATGGTAAAGCACAAAAGAAATAACCATAAATAAACGCAAGCAATAAAAATTAAACTATCTACATAAAATTAACTATTGTTCTCATAACAAATTATGAATAGAGAAAAATTTTAGAATAAAACAAATTACTTCTGGTACCTTGTTAATAGTTTATTATTGATAAGTTTTTGTTGCTGATATATTATATTACTAAAAAAACTCCAACATATACATAGTAATTAATGGGTATGGCAGTGGTTGTTCTTAACACTAGTATGAAAAGGCCTTTAGTTGCGAACCTATAGGGATCCACTCTCATAGTAAGTAGCTCACCTGGGTTGTTAATAGGCGATAGAAGTTCAGTCTCTGTAGGTTGTGATTGTGGGACTTTAATATTAAATACTCAAGAGTTTAAGCGCCTAATTAATAAGGATTTTGATGTGGGATTTTACAAAACTAAAGTGGTGAACCCATCATAACTTTATCAATTTGGTTATTAATGATTTTAACAAGTAGTTTGTGCTTCACTAATCTTATCTAGATTAAGGCGTATGTATTCGCTTTGATCAAAGCCCAATTCTTTTTAGTTTTTAGCCTCAATTCTTTAAACAACGTGTTCAAATCTCCAATAAATATTAAGAAACATTAGATTAGGAGATGGTATGAATCTTGAAACCATACAATTTTAATTAATTTATTTTTGTATAACCTGAAATTATTGACCATATAAATTGCATTTGGATCCTCTCTTAATCTAATATTTCTTAATCTTTGTAGGCGATTTAGACATGTGGTAATTAAATAATTCTATGGGCAAGATTAAATCTATTCTTGACTCTCCTTAATAATTACAAAAACTCACGGTTTTGAAATAATTAAAATTCTAAACTTACTATTTTGGACTAATTAAAACTCTAAAACTAACAAACAGACAAACTAATGTTAATTTTTTTTCATTTTCTTTAATCGTCTTTTTTCTCTTTTCTCTTTCTTTGTTTCCTTTCTTCGGTGATTATTTTTACTTTTCTTTTGGATTCTTCTCTAAACCCTTCAAGAAAGGCTGCCATACCTTCAAAAAAATTTCAATAATTAACATTTTTTATTTTAAAAAATTAAGATTGTAACAGACAAAAAATTTCTACCGCAAATATTAAAAACTTGCAAATCAAATGACAAAAACCTCTAATTAGTGTACACTAACTGTAAAATAAAATAAGATATCAAAAGACATATCATACACTAAACTAAAATTTCCAATAACTAAATACAAATGTTGTTGTTGGATGCTTGAGGGTCTTGAATTGTATGTGGAATTAGTCATTTGATGATCTAGTTGTTTGATAAACATAAAAATTGAAGAAAAGTGGGAAAGAGGGGAAAATAGACAAAAAATGATTAAAGAAAATTAAATAAAAAATTAAATCCAATTGTCTATTTGTTAGTTTTAGAATTTTAACTAGCACAAACCGTGAGTTTTTGTAATTATTAATAAGGTTGGCCAAAAAGCTCAGGCTGGGCCGATCTAGGACCACGGGATTTAAGCCCAATCCACAGGCTAAAGACATGGATAAAAGCTTAAAAAATGTAAGGCTTGTATATATAAGGTCTGGTTAAGGGCCTTTATAAAAAGTCTGGGTTTTTTATTTATAAATAAAAAATTCAAATTAAAAAAAAGCAATATAAATAAAAACCCTAAAATGAAAAAGTTAAGCAAAGTAAAAAAAAAACAACCAATAGCCAACATTGCAATGGCCAACAGTGAGGGATTGATGCACACCCACCCAACAATTGCAATCATCACCGTACACCGATTATCAATCGATTTCCATCCATTCAAACCTAGCACGCAACCACGCAAAACCAACACACAGTGCAGCAGTAAACTAGCACCAGTAGCATGAGTTAAAAGCGAACTGACACCGACAGTATAAATCCAGCAAAATAGAACCAGCAACTTGTTCCTTCTGAACAAAAGTATGTGGTATGATGATGACAATGATGGGTTTTGATATGATTGATGCGTCATGCTTTTGGAATGATTCTTCATTAAATTATATTATTTCATATATAGGACCGTTTGACGACTTAGAAAATTCAATTTTTAAATTTGATTTTGTGGATGATTATAATGGAAAATGCTTTCGATATAAATAATTAAAAAATTATTTAAAAAATAATGAAAGCCTAAGACTAGTCCAAGCCCGTCCAACCCTTGGCCTAAATCCAGCCCTCTTAAATTTAGATAGGCTTTTAAAGGGCTTGGGTCTTTTGACAATTCCATAATTTGCCAAATCTAATTATTAAGGAAAGTCAAGAATAGATTTAATCTTGTCCATAAAATTATTTAATTACCACATGTCTACATCGTCTACAAAAATTAGGAAAGATTAGGTTAAAAGAGGATTTAAATTGTAGAAGGGGCAAGGTATACCCTCATCGGTACAGCACCCTGTTAATCAAGGTATATCTAGCTGCTTAACACTTAAGTTTCCTCGCTTGCCTCTTGTCTGCGAGCAAAGTTCCATCTCTGATATATGAGATATCGGGTCCATCCATGACTTTCCAGTATCTAAATACATCACTTCTGCTTCTTGCTCGATACTTGGAAAGGTTTTGACCTCTACGGGAATGGATTTGGGCAAATTCACAAATGAAGTTGCAACCATCCTCGCCAGGATATCCACTTCAAAATTTTTTACCTTTGGTATCTGCTCAACCTCCACTGCTTTAAACCTCGCCATAATCTACTTAGAACATTTAAAGTATTGTTCCATTTTTTCATCCTTCGTTTGGAAGCTCTCGTTGAAATGATTGGCTACTAGCTAGTAATCTGTTTGGACTTTTACTTTTTCTGCTCGTAGTGCTTGTGTTAACTTTAACCTAATAATGAAGGCTTCATATTCCGCCTGGTTATTGGTGGCTTTAAATTTGAGCCTTACTGCATAGGAAAATTCCACACTTTCTGGCTGATTAAAACCACACCTGCACCTACCCCTTGTTCCCTACTAGAGCCATTCACCATCGATACATTCAACCACGAAATCAGCTAACGCCTAAGCCTTGACTGTCGTTCGACCATTTGAGGTTGCTAACCGATGTTAAACTCACTTATCTCCTTCTCTGGGAGTTGATAGTAGTAGACCTCTGAGCAGATACTATTTCAACTGATGGAATGCCTCCTCGCACTCCGCCGTCTATTCCATCTTCCTCCCCTTTCTCATCACCTGAAAAAAGACAGAACATTTATCTGTTGCTCGTGATATGAATTGGTTTAGAGCAGCACACTTTCCTATGAGATTTTGGATTTCTTTAAGCATGTGAGGAGACTTCATTTTCATGATTGCTCACATCCTTTCGGGGTCAGCTTCGATCTCTCTATAGCTTACCATAAACCCTAAGAACTTCCATGAACATACCCCAAATGCACATTTTTCTAGGTTTAGCTTCACTTTATACTTTCTCAACAGCTCGAAGGACTCCTCTAAATGTAGCATGTGCTCAACTGGATCTTTGGACTTTGTGATCATGCCGTCCACATATACCTCCATTATTCGCCCAATCAATGGTTTGAAAATCTTGTTGACTGATAACTCTATAAAATGAGAGTTATTACATCAATTTTAAATTTAAATCAAGATCACTTAGAGAGAAAATAAGATGTTTTTATTACATTTTGGTTATATTTTGCATAAATATTTATTTTAGTTGAGTCATGCCTGCCCACCAACTTTTATTTACCCTAGTTTGCAATATAAAAGGAGAGCGTGCACCACATAAAATGGTGGCAAAAGAATTATCATTAATACATTAGAGAAAAAAAAGAGAAGAAGATCATAATTGAAGATGACGACTTCAGCAGCATTGAGGAATCCTGTAGAGTTATTTGGATTTTCTTTTTATCGTTCTCAATTTATACTTTTTTCTTTGACCGTTCTAATGTATCCCGTGAACAATATATTGATGTTTTTTTTTCTCATTCAGAATATGAACTAGATTCGCTTGTAGTTAAGTGACAAATAATCTAATGGGTTCTTAACTGTTTTTATGTGTTGTTATCTCATTGTTGTAGCATTTTACTCTACTAGTTATTATTAATATAACTGTTATTTCGGTTGACCACTCATTTAATAGTTCAAGTTAAAATAGAGTCGCAAAATGGCATGTCTTAGCAGATATTATTAGAGTATTACTTTATCTTAATTTAAGTTTCCTAGATTAAGTTATCTTGAATCTCATAAGGGTTATACTTGAAGTTAAGATTTGTGACATACTAGACATATGCGCTCACTTTGTAAGGTGGAAAGACTAAAGGGTCATAAGGCCATATTATAAGTAGATTAGCAATTGGTATTGCTAATTTATTTAAGGGTATGAGAGTTCCAATACGCGACACCTGAGGATGCAGATTAATTATGCCCAGTGTTACAGCACTTACCGTAACAACTAATGTTAACTTAATGAAAAACAGTTCTCTCACAATCATCAATTACCATATAACATACTTTACGTTTGTTAACTTCAGACTTAAGTTAGTTTGCACTATTGTGATTGCTATAACATTTCAAGTGACATCAATCTCTGTGGAAACGATCTTGAATATTCATCAGTCATCAGTTTATTACGTGTTGTGTATACTTGCACATTGGCATCAGTAACATTTGATTATAAAATTTACCAATATTGACCAACCTCTGGTACGTTGCACCGCATTCTTAAGGCCAAAAGGCATCACCTTATAACAGTATAAACCAACATTTGTAATAAAAATAGTATACTCATTGTCATACTCAAACAATTGTATCTGGTTGTAACCCGAGAAAGCAGCTATGAAACTAAGCAGACCATTACCGGTTGTTGAATCAACTAGTTGATCAATTTTAGGTAACAAGAAATTATCCTTCAAGCATGCCTTATTGAGATTTATGAAATCCATACACATTCGCCACTTTCCATTCGACTTCTTCAATAGAACATCATTGGAGATCCACTCGAGATACTCAACCTCCTTTATAAAACCTGCTCACAATAGCTTCTTCACCTCAACGCTTATGGCATCGTACTTCTCTTGATTAAAATGCCTCCTCTTCTGCTTCACTAGTAGAAAATTCTTCTCAATAGCTAACTTATGGCATGTAATCATAGGATCTACTCCTAGTATATTACCATGTGATCATGCAAATGTATATGTTTATAAACAGTGCAATAACTTTTTCTTTAACCTCATCTTCTAGCTTTGACCCAATCTTAATAGCTTTTTCTAGATCTTCTTGCTTTATACTCATTATTTCAATCTCTTCAATCGACTCATGCCTACTTTTTTTAGCATCTCTTTGGGCGTCCGGTGAGGTGATCTACATTATTTTCATTACTGATGTTGTATAATAGCTCTGGGCAATCCTTTGATCTCCCTTTACAATACATACGACACCATTCAACTGATATCTAAGAGCTAAATAATAATTAGATATTACAACTCAACTAACTCTCAAGAAAAGTCTGCCTAAGATTATTTGATATAGGTTGTCTTCATCAACTATCACAAAATCTAACATCATGATCTTCTGAGATAGAGTAGAGCCTATTGTGATAGGCAATTTGACCACACTAAGAAAAGTCAACATCCCCCCCCCCCCCACTAAACCCCTTCAAGGATGCGCTAGTACTCTCCAGCTTTAGATATATAATTCTTATTTCATTCAAGGGCGATTTAAATAAGACGTCTTTCGAGCTCCTAATATCCACGAGTATCTGGTCGAACATTTTTCTTGCAACAACAGTGCTAATCACCAGAGCATCTTAATATGAGTGCAACACCCTCTCCTCATCATCATCAACAATCCATATAATGGGTACATGCATGGTCTTCGCTCGCTTCGTAATCGGTACGTTAAATAAGACATCATTGCTCGCCATCGCAAATCTTGAGTAATTCTTCTTGGACTTGTTTTAATCTCTGACCAAAGTTAGGCCTCCCGCAATGACTCTAATTGTGGCATGTTCATCTTTAACATCTCCAGCATTCCCTTATATTCCAAACTGTAAATCTGCTACTAGATAAGCGCCATCAATTAAACTATTGAAATATTTAAGGCCTTAACATTGCATTGTTATATGTCCATGGGTGTTATAGAATTTGCAGAATTTGCTTTTCTCTCAGTTATTGGCCATTTTTACTATTGGGGTTGAAGGATATAACAAGCCACGATCTTTGATCATGTGATATAATTCTTCCAAAACGACTTGCAAATGAGTATATTATTTGTACATTAGACTTTGGACAATCGTCTACATAGCACTGTCCTTGGGGAACCCTCTATGTGTGTGGCTAGGCGATAAGGAGTTTGGTCTGTTGAATCTGGTGTCTGGTGGATAATGAGCTATCGGAGCATTATACTAAGAGTGCTTATACGGTTAGTTAAGTTCTCTCTATTGATCGCCACAGAGAGATTGAGGAAGTGGGATCCTACTGTGCTGGAAGTGAGTTGGCCTCTGACGGGGTTGATAAGGGAGTGCTCGACCACTTGCTCATTCGCTTAAGGATGGTTTATCGCTTCAGTTAATAGGCCCACCCACTTTTTCGACTTTTTTCTCTTTTTTCTTCAACTCCTCGAGCTGTTCAACCCACAATCTCGCTGTCTTTTCTTCTTTGATTTCAATGTCTTTCTTCATCTGCTAAGTATGATTGTATGGCAGGATTTCCTAAGTTATACTAGAGTGCCCCATCTTTACCTCATCTTTAAGCCCTTTCAAAGCTTATAGATGGTTAAAGACTCCAAGGTCAAGAACAACACAATAATGTCTGTTTAAAAACTCCCTAAGGGTCTCATTCTTTCTCTATTTAATCCCCAATAACTCCATCATATCATTTTTTAGAACTGCTACCTCGTGGAATTGTTCTACAAATTCTCAGCACATCTGTTCGAAACTCTTGATACTACCTCGAGATAATTTTTCATACCACTCCCACACACGCCTTTCCAAAGTTAACAAGAACACTCTACACCTCTAGGCTTGCAAACCTTGCACCCCTGTCATATAATTAAAATGGTCAATATGAACTAAGGGATCACTCTTCCCAAAATATTTGAGGTCAGAGAATCGAAAATCCCATGGAATTACTGTGCTCATGATTTCTTCTAAATAGACGATTTATTGTTGATAACTCTATGAAATGAGAGTTATCATGTCACATTTAAACTTAAATAATGATTACTTAGACAGTAAATTACATGTTTTCATTGCATTTTAGTTATATTTTGCATAAACATCTATGTTAGTCTATCTTTAATCAATTTTGCATTATTTTAAAATAATTTTGTGTGCTTAGATTATGTGCATAATTGTATGTGATTGGAAGCTCAAATTTCAAGGAAGAAATGTTGTTGTAATAGGCTTGCAAAAGATGGAAAAGAACTTGGCTATAGAAAAATTGAAACAAATTTGGAACAGTGCAGTTGTTGTAGTCGTTGTTGTAGCATCCGTTGCTGTAGTAATCCTAGAACAATGACAAAGAAGATTTCGTGCGAGGTATTCAAAATATTGCGATTTGCAGTTTCCTAATCTAGAATATACAAGTCCTAAACTTCTGTTTACTCTAATTTTCAACTATAAAAGGAGTATACATCATAAAGAAAAAGGAGAGTTATCACCCAAAGAGAAAAACCACAAAGAAACAGAAGAAAAATAGAATTCAAGAGAGAAATTGAGGGCTGCACAAGAGGAGAATTTGCATAAATCAATCAAGAACTTAGTCCTTCTTGTTCTTATCTTGTTTTCTTGTTTATTTTTTAATTGTGAGGATGTCTTTAATGGCTGAAATTTTGTTCTTTATTTTTCTTTTGCAAACCATGAATTAAATTTATAAGTGATTGAGTGATAAACAATCTTGATGGTTTATTGACTGAATATATGTGTTGTTGCATTTTGCTATAGCATTTTGTTTTATAGTATTTATTTCTATTTATCATTTCAGCTGATCAACTATTTAATGATACTAGCTAAGAAAGAGCCACAAAAAGGCCTATGTTAATGGAACATATCAAAATAATACTTGATTTTAGATAGGATTTCCTAGATTGAGTTTTATTAGGATTTCCTAGAATGAGTTTTACTTAATTCCAAAAGAGTCATGCTTAATTTAAAATTAGTGATGAACTAGACATAGGGATTCACTTGGTAGGGTAATTAAAACCTAAATGGGTAATACTATATCTTATATTGGCATAACAATTTATCACTATTAGGTTGCATATGGATATAATATTTCCAACATACGACAGCTGAGAATACATAAGGATTCTGCCTAGTGTTATATCAGATACTGTACCAATCGAGCCAAACATTAGAAAAATAGTTAAAATCATTAAGAGAGTTTATTCACTCAACTACTCTATTCCCATTGATTTTATCCTCGTGTGTGACGTGAAAATTTATTTATTGTTTTTATTTTTAATTAAAACAACTACACTATTGAAATTACTGTAGCAAATCTAATAACATCAATCCCTATATAGACGATCTTGAATACTCATTATTATATTACTTGTTGTATACACTTACACATTGGCACCCATAACATTTGAATTAATTACAACAATTGCCCAGTATAATTCTACAACTTGGTGCCTTCCACCGCTCTTGCAGCTCGTCAATCACCAAAGCTAATCTATGCAATCTCCCATTCTAACTCTACAATATTGTTTGGGTTTCGTGCCACGACCTGGTAACATTCTCACTCTATATCATTTAGGTACTGTCTCATACTCTCTCCCTAGCACATGTTCCTCCCTCTGTGTTTAATTAGCTCTATATACTTGAATTTGTTTTGATGGGGAATTGTTAATTGTTGTTCTAATGGAATTGGAAATTGTTGCCTTGCTTCGTCATTATGTAGAACAACAGAAAACTATTAGGGGGCGCAGAATTTTTTCCAATGAAAAACCTCCAATGTTCAATTCAGTAATTGAGTTTTCTTGTAAGCAACTAATATCACTCCTCCCATGATCTTAATTACTTTTTTTTTCTCGTTTTTTGGTTCAAAATTGATCTCGCTTTTTAAGCAAACTTCTCCACCCCGAAAAAAGTCCCATTTTTAGGATTTTCCAAGGTTCTTATAGGCACATGAGATTATCATGTCTTTTTCAATGTGCGGCTATTACTAAATTAAATGTGCCGCTTGAATTATGAGTTAATGTATTTGTTATTGTGTAGTTATTGAGCTGCAGTTATAATGCTTGGACGTGCATAGATGTTATGGCCAAATTTTCAAGCAGTGCTCAATGATCCAAAAATAATCGAGGCCTCAAGATCAAAGGACTTGATTCTGGTCTCCTCGCAGAATTTTGGTCATCCCTACACATGCAACTTGATGTCTATTTTTAAATGGTATGTTTCGGTCCTCTTAATTAGTGAAACCAATTATTTACAACAAAAAAATATATCTAAATGAATTTACCAGAATTTATAAAATTGAAAAAAAAACAATTAACAGAATATTAATAAAAATAATTAATATGTTCAAATATTCCCACCCTTTAATATGTAAATGGCCTTACCATAGTCATTCTTATCTTTTGAATTTCAAATTCCTTGTGGTTTTTATCTCGTGAACCCCAATAATGTACACGCGCCACTTCTCGCACTACTACACCATCTCTCGTAATAACTTTGATCCATAAATGTCTAAGCTGCAGGTACTTCATGTCAAGATTTTCGCGTAGCCAAGTTTTGGTTTTTCCGGTATTCAAGTTGATTGATTTATACAACTTCTATGGACATTGTTTGAGTATGCAACATGGTTAAGGAAGACCAGTTTCCCACGGAACATAACAAATAAAACAAATTAGCTTGTAATGATCACAAATGGGAAATTAAAATGAAAGAATGAAAAGAAAAATATTGGGTAAAAATGATTGTGCTGTTGATTTTGATAACATAGCCACACATATTCATCTTATTATTTATTATTGGAGTTTATTTTTCTAATATATTAGAATTTTGATTTTTAAATTTGGGTGCACATGCCAACCAATTGGTAAAATCTCGTATGAAAATAAGAGTTTTAGGATTCAAACACTGTTCACACAAATATCTTTAGACTGTAACTTAAAAGAAAAATTATAAACTAAGTGTAAAGATTAGGACTTTTGTTTTTTTAAGTATTATGTTTTAATATTATAGATACATAAGGTTAGTAAGGTTCAGATTCATACTATTAATTATCACAAAGCTTAAAGATCTACAAAGTATAACTTGAAAATATAAAGTAATAAATATGAAATCTAATTCAACTTGTAATAATATATAAAGAATGACATTGAGGCTTTGTCAATTAAATCTACGGAGATGAGAGAAATGCCCGGCCCAAAACTCAATAGTTTGGGTCGGGTTTAACCTGATTTAAGTATATTTTATTAACAATCAGGTTAAGCTTGGGCTTCACTTAAAAAATTTAAATATAAATATATAAAAAAAGTAAAAAAAAATGTGTTACTTTAATTCAAATAGAACAATTATTTGACCCACCCATAACTTATATTTAAATTTAAAGTTTAAAATACTGTAAATTTATAAATATAAAATTTTTTTTAAATATAAAATATAAAATTCGGACTCTAATGTCCAACCCACCCCAGGCCAATCCTGCCGAGCAAAAGCGATGCTGGGCGGGACTCGGGCTTTTCCAAACCCAATCCAAGCCCCAACATTTTATCATCCATAATCAAATCTTCACTTGGTGAGAAACCCAAACAACTCGGCCATTGATTGTTTGGCTTAAAGGAAAGTCTATATAAAAACACTAGCCTCTCAATTATTTCCTACAAGCCCTAGGCCACGAGTAATAAGAACTGTTTTAAATGCCATTCAAATCCCACGAAGTTTGTATTTATACTTATCCTCAACAAGTAATCAAACTACATATATTCCTAGTAACACAATCATTTTCTAATGGCAAACCTTAAAATGTCACCTACAACATCAATTGCCGACGATAACCTCCTCTTCAATATTCTTTCATTTGACAACTTATCATACAGGGTCCAAGTTAGCAAACAACTACAGCTTCCAATTTTTTGGAAGGCCAAATTTGCTGGCTCACAAGAGCCAAATACCAAACTTTTACTGGAAAATGTTTCTGGCGAAGCACGAGAAGGTGAAATAATGGCGATTCTAGGAGCTAGTGGCGCTGGTAAAACAACTCTGATGGACGCTCTTGTGGGCCGCATAGAGAAAGAGAGCTTGCAAGGGTCTGTGACTTTGAATGGAGAAGTTTTAGAGTCAAAGCTTCTGAAGATCATATCTGCTTATGTGATGCAAGATGATCTTTTGTTCCCAATGTTAACTGTAGAGGAGACCCTTATGTTCGCCGCGGAGTTCAGGCTTCCACGCTCTGTCACCAGGACCAAGAAACAAGAAAGAGTTGAAGCTCTGATTAATCAACTCGGATTGCGAAGCGCAGCAAAGACTTTTATAGGTGATGAAAGACACAGAGGCGTATCAGGAGGAGAACGCAGGCGGGTTTCAATTGGAATCCATATAATTCATGACCCAATTCTCTTGTTCCTGGATGAACCCACATCTGGGCTTGATTCAACGAGTGCATTTATGGTTGTTAATGTCCTGCAGCGTATTGCAAAGAGTGGAAGCATCGTGATCATGTCTATACACCAGCCAAGTTACAGAATCTTGAGCTTGCTAGACCGTTTGATCATCCTCTCACATGGACAGACTGTGTACAACGAAACACCGAGCAATCTTGCACAATTCTTTGCGGAATTTGGGCATCCGGTTCCTGAGAATGAGAACAAAATAGAGTTTGCTCTGGATTTGATGCGTGAGCTTGAAGAGAGCTCTCCAGATGGAATCACAAGCTTAGTTGAATTCAATGAGTCATGGCAGGTCACCAAAAAGAATGGAAATAAAGTCCCGGAAAACGCCAACGTTTCACTTAAAGATGCCATCAAGGCAAGCATTTCAAAAGGCAAACTAGTCTCTGCTGGCGAAACTATAAGTGATGGTTCAAATTTAACATCATCAGTTCAAACTTTTGCCAATCCTTTTTGGATAGAAACGATAGTTATTTCAAAAAGATTGCTCACAAACTCAAGAAGAATGCCTGAATTATTTGGAATTCGCTTAGGGTCAGTTCTTGTCACTGGTTTTATCTTGGCCACACTTTTTTGGCAACTCCAAGATTCCCCAAAAGGGGCACTAAAAAGATTAGGGTTTTTCGCATTTGCCATGACCACAATATTCTACATTTGTGCAAGAGAAATCCCTGCACTTCTTCAAGAACGAGACATATTCATTAGAGAAACTTCTTACAATACATACCGCCACTCGTCATATGTATTTGCTCATTCTCTCGTCTCAATGCCTCCCATTACCACCCTCTCTATCACCTTCGCGGTAACAACCTTTTGGGCTGTTGGCCTTTCCGGTGGGTTCTCTGGGTTCCTCTTCTTCTTCATCACAATATTTGCTTCATTTTGGGCTGGAAGTTCATTCATGGCATTCATTGCCGGACTTGTGTCCCATATTATCATTGGTTTCACCATTGTGGTTGCCATTTTAGGTTACTTTCTTCTCTTCTGTGGATTCTACATTCCTCGCGGTGAAATTCCTCCGTATTGGATATGGTTTCATTACGTTTCTCTTGTGAAATATCCATTCCAAGGTGTTCTACAAAATGAATTTGGCGATCCCTCGAAATGCTTTGTTAGCGGGGTGCAGGTCTTTGATGACACACCATTCGAAGGTCTCCCTTTTGATACGAAGATCAAGTTATTAGAAAACATGAGTAATGTGCTGGGTAATAACATTACAAGCTCAACATGTCTGACCACTGGGATGAAATTACTGGAGCAGAAAGGGGTAACGGATATCAGCAAATGGAAATGTTTCTGGATCACCGTTGCCTTTGGCTTCTTATTTAGGGTTTTATTTTACTTCACTTTGTTGTTTGGGAGCAAAAATAAAAGGAGATGATAAGTTTGTTCGCGTCAAATAATTTGCATGATAATTAATTTGTTTAGTCCCAAGTTTCTTTTTCTGTCTTTAAATGCAAGAATTTAAGTTCAAATTTATTTTCTGTCTTTGTATCATCAAATTAGATGTTGTAACTCCTTGTTCTCTCCATATCAATAAGCATTTTCAAGTCTCAGAGCCAGACTGGTTATTGGTTTATATAGCTTTAACGTCCTTATTGAGCTTTTTAATTTGTGCTTATCCGTGAATCACATGTTTTTGAATTTCCTTTTGTTGACTTAATTTGAGCTTGTGCTTATGCATATGAATCACATGTTGTAACTTCTCTTTCAGTTTTGTTTTAACCCCGATTTTTCCAAGAAACAAACACCCCAACACTTTAATACTAACTCCAAGGATCAAACAAAGATCAAGAAACAAAGAATTAAAACGCGAAGTGAAGCTTCATTACTCAAGAATCCATGGTTACCAATTTACAGAGATCGTTACAGAGAACGAAAGGAACAATATTTCTCTCTCTACAATCATCTCTCTAAAGGATGCTCATTAACCAGCCTTATAAAGGCTGTTTAGAAGCTAAACAAAGTTGCCCAGATTTTTTTTACCCCGCCATTTCTAACTAACTTAACTTCTTAAGTAATCGTAAACGACGGCTTTTTCGTTTCATCTGTCGCTCACGAGGCCGCAGACGCAATGTCATCCTGCTCCATACGACATATCGTCCGATAATCAAAACGCAACATGGCAAGTCGTCCTACCAGTTCGAGTTCACTTATTCAACATCTATTCTCTGTCCATATCAATTAGCCTTAATTATTATTGCAATTCATTGATTTGTTTAAAAGTTATAATCCTACTGTTTCATTGGTAGGTTCAATGTTGGATAACAAAAGTTACAAAATTTTATTAATATTAAGCGCATTTATTTACTATTGTTAATTTAAGAAGATGAACTCTTGAAGTTCAGGTTCTAGTGGCATATGACTAATGATTCCCCCCACCCCCCACCCCCCCCCGGGTCCCCTTTTTGTAGCTAGTTTTTTCAACCCTAGCTTGAAATAACTTTTGTTTTGTATCAAAGTTCAAACTTTGTTTTCTGTGTTTTGAATAATAAGAATTGTGGGGAAAAAATAAGCGCAAAACAATGGATTCATAGTTGCTAATTAAAATTAAAAAATAAGATAAAATAAAATTTAATCACACAAATTTTAATTTTGATTTGTTCTATCTAATCTTTGTTGATTTTTTTAATACATAAATTTACAGTATATGTGTATGTGTGTATAATTGAAATGAAACTTCCACCAAATTGGCTGGTATTGAAAGTGAAGATTCATTGGAAATGATTAGTCTAGCCGATTGCAGGAAGTTTCTTATTAATAAGTAGTCTTCTTAAAACTTGGCGAAGGGCTTGGTTTCTTCGATAGTGGCCAATTTCAAGAAATTTCTTACCAATGGACACCTATTAGTTCAGGTATGCCAGTACTTCTACCGACCTTACAAGTATGTGAATTCGAATCTTAGAAGCAAGTAATCGTAGATATTCTCATATATTACGTGACGTTTTTTATGTTGTGATCAAGAAGGCAATACCAAAAATGCCTATAGAAATATCAGACGTGTTCACAACTTTGATTGTATGTACTTGTAAAAATCTTAGACGTGATAATGGTATAATAATAGGTTTCGATGACCGTACAACAGCTGTCATTCGTCAAAAAGAAAAATTCAAAGGGAATTCAAGTTTTTGGTGCGGTCGCCCTGAATTGAGAAAGTTGAATTTTATTAAAATAGTTATAAAAATACAATTTTGTTGGTGTAATGGGTTGACTTTAATCTAATTTTTTTAATAGAGATAAAACTATAAATTTTTATACAAATACTTTTTACGAACTGAGGTAGCATAATTTTAAAATAATCCATATTCCGTATGACTTATTTTAAATAAGTTAAGGGTAAGCTTCCATTACATTTTATGTAAGAAATATAACTGACATGACTATTTAATTGATGTAAGCGCAACACGTGTTAATTTAGAGCGGTAATAAAAACTTGTTGAAACCGATTGGAAACCAGTTGCGAAATGGGTCAAGGGTAAAGTCAATCTCATGCGTTTCTCATTACAGCCGGTTGAAGGTAAGGCGGTAATCACTGAAAATTTGGAAAAGAAAGGAACAACTTTTTTTTAAGAGAAAATGTCAGGAGTTATTCACGAGATCGGAGAAGCCCTTCACGTGGGAGGAGGGCAAAAGGAGGACAAGCACAAGGGAGAGCACCATAATGGGGACCACCACACTACTAATGTTCACCATCAGCAGCAGTATCACGGCGGGGAACACAGGGAGGGTGAACACAAGGAGGGCTTGGTGGACAAGATCAAGCAGAAGATCCCCAGTGCTCGCGCGCCGCCCACGGTGAAGAGAAGAAAAAGAATAAGGAGAAGAAGGAGAAGAAGAAGCACGAGGACAGACACGAGAGCAGCAGCAGCAGTGACAGCGATTAAATTAATTAACTTTAATGTGTGACGCATCATCATCAGCATACTCATCCATCACCTTAGATTTATTCTATAATAAAAATTTGGTGTGTGTGTATGTGGTCACAGTATGAGCTTGCTGCTTTATTTTTGGGGTGTCTCCTCAAGGTGGTATTGTGTTTTAATTATTGCTTTTGGGAGACTCTATTTTTAATTTACCCAGTCGGTGTGTGATTCGTCTTTTTTCTCACTGTAAATTTCGATTATCAATCATATAATAAGATTAGGTAAGGCCACTCTTTGTTCAGCCCGCAGTTTACCTACAACAGAAGCTAATTGTTCGGGCATACACTTAATTACTATATTTTCTAACTTGAATTTTCTGGATTTTCGTCACTAATCATTTCCATCTAAAATTATCTTTACCGACTAACCCCTTAGCTTGGTTTTTTTGACAACCGTTTTAGTAGGTAGCCGTTCTTTTATTTTTAAAAATGAATTCTCAACCAGTACCTGAACTTAATTTTAGGTTATGTTTCATCACAACCGTTGGATCTGTAAATTGAGGAATCCAACGATTCATTTTCTCGGAATGTTACTTACATCAAATGTAAGTTAAGCGCTGCCTTTAAATAAAATAACTATGTCGCATCAATCAATTTTTACAACAGTTCACTACTCATTTTTTTAGGTACCGGTTTCGAGTTTTAAGCTCGACAATTTTTATACCTTATTTTTAACTCAAAAATTTTCCAACCTTCCAAATCCAATTATGTGCTATATGGATCACTCCATTGGTGGCCACATAATTACAAATGTCACTCCCCATTCCACTAGTTATGGTGGCTGATTCATGGTTGTCTTACTGAAACGCAGTGATAATTAAATATGGTCGACGGATCGTATCGTGTCAGTATAGTTTGTAAATTGAGGTCTGTTAGAGTTCATGGGTCAGCACAGCATGGTCCATTAAGTGAACAGGTCGTGCTGTGCCGTGCCCTTTTTTTTTTAGGCCTAGCACTACCCACGGCACAAGCCCACAAGTGTCCTGCTCACTTGCTCAGGCTATGCCTAAAAAAAAACCCACCAACTTTTTTTTTTGTTTCAAGTTCGCATGCCTGGTGTGCTTTTTCAAGCCCTCCTAACGTGCTTTATTTAAGCCCACGTGCCTAATGTACTTTTTCAAACCCATCAGCTCATGCACTACTACTACTAATAATAATAATCTTATAACAACAACAACAATAAGTTTTATTAAGGGAAATTCCATAATAAGATAATTTCATTATTCTATTTTCATCACTTCATGGAATATATGCTAATTTTATTTACATAAGGACAACCTTCAAATGTTGTATTGCCTATTCTACTTGCATTTTTCATTTTTTTAGGCCAAGAAAATATGAAAAAAAAATTACCTAAATTAGATAATTAACTCAACTTATTTTAGGAAATATATCTCCTTTTTTAAATAAAGATTTTTGTCATAAATTTTAATTAAATTGTTTTAGGATGATTCCTATATAAGGAACAAGTAATTTCTTTATAGGGCTCATTTAATTTATTCAAGAAGGAATAAACTTGTATAAGAAAATGAATAAATAATCACTATAATAAGAAATTGGATACTTTTAGAGCAAGGAAAAATACAATTGTGTGACTTTTGACAATTTTTCACATAGTTGATTTTCTTTCTTTTCATCTTTGATGATGATAGTTTTTCTCTAGTATATGAGTTTTCCATATAAAATCTTATATTATATTATTAGTTTTATTCTCATTTAATTTTTCTGCTTATCATTTATTTGATATTTTTACTTTTAAGATGTTGAGAGTTTCAAAAATTCCTACCAATTTTATAGTCAAAATATTTCGGAGTAAAGATGAAGATTAACAATAAACTTGTGGAGTGGCTTTTAAAAATTTTTTCTCCGATAGAAGATATTGTTCTAATAATAACTTCAGGAGTGGGTAGAAGCAAAGCTACATGTATTACTCTCTATATATATATATTACAATCAGCAACCTACTGATATGCACAATCAAAAACCTATATATATATATATATATTACAATCAGCAACCTACTGATATGCACAATCAAAAACCTATCAAGACTTTTTATCTTTTGGTATAGTTATAGGATATAGTCCGAATATTTTTTTCCTCACTTAATACTGGAGGAATCCCAACTCCTCAAGCTGAGGAATATCAACTTGAAGTTGAGTGTTTGGACCTTTGCCAATGGGTTGAGAGCCCATGGACCTCTTTTACTCTTTCACCCTATGTACATTATACGTGAATTGTAGTGGCTTTAGTTGTGGAACTCGTTGACGAAAATAGTGACTATAATGAAGGGGGTGTGGCATGCCTACATCAATATTCATATTTTTACGTTTTAAAGTTGTGATATAAAAAATTGAGTTTTAATTAGTTGATTAGTGCTTGGCTATTCAGAATAATAGAGAATATGTATTATTGGTAATTCGTGGATTTGATAATCTTGTGAATTTTTTTTTGTTATTCTATATTTAAAAAATTGACCGTTATTGTTGTAGATTTGAAATAATTAGCCGAAAATTCAAAAGAAAAAAAATCACTATGTTATTAAAATATTATAGGAATTTCATCACTTAAAAGCAAACAATGTGAGCATTTCTCGAAGCTACTACTTTGGGGGCTTGGGCTCAACAAGTGTGTCCATTAGTCGCCCTGATTTCCTTCATGTACGCCCAATTCTTTGCAGATTTAGGCCTCCTACACGCGGGTCCATTCCATCCTAATTTTTTTCATCAATTACAACATGGGTGATAAATAATAACAGAGTAATTTCATTAAAGTATTGTTGCTTGTAGGGTTGTTCATAATCTAATTCGATTTACTCAATTTATTTGATTCATAAAATTTTAATTCGTGAATTGGATTGAATTGAAAATTTAAAAGTTTCTGGTCGATAAATTGGATATAAATTTACTTCTGTAAATTCACAAAAATCTACGAATCCGCAAAAAAATAAACTTGTAAATATAGTATTAGTACTTATTAATAAATAAATAAGTTAAAATATAGTTATATTACTATTAGATTATATCTTATCAGATAATATTATGAAATAAAAAAAATTAAATAAATAAATATAGTTTCCTAAGTAATTAATTTTCATGTACTGATCTAAACAATTGAGATTTTTTTTAGTGTGCTATATTTTGAAACTTTGAATGTATTTTTTAGCTTTATTTAAACAATTAATTTATTTGAATCTTATTTAATTTTAAATCTGATTGGTAGTAAAATTATTTTTATATTAATTTTTTATTTAGTTACTTTGTGTGTAGAAAAGAATTAAAAATTTTTAACCCACAAATCAATCCGTAAAATAGTGGATTGAATATGGATTTGGTCAAATTTGCATCCGATCCGTAAATGTATGGATTGAATTTGAATTTAATATAACCAATCTGTGGATTGAATTAAATTAAAATTTTATAATCCACAAAATCATGGATCAGATATCGATTGATATTCAATCCGCAAAATTCAATTTGTAAATATCCTTAATTGTTTGGTTAAAATTCATATAAACCTGTAATTTTAAAAACTAATTAATTCTTCTTAAAATTCTTTTGTAACGCACATTCACTTCACTATCTTTGGATTGCTATCTTAGCATAAGGTTAATTTGACTATTTTATTCTTATATTATAAAAGATTATCTTAAAAAGATTTTATATTTAAATTATTTAATTTACAACCTATATAACACAACTGTTTCTTAAGATTAAACATCAATGTTACTATGTTAGTGACTTAATTAATTTAGATGATATTGGAATATTATGTCAATCAAGATCCGGGTAATTTTTTTTTTACTTTATAAGAATACGTATTCTAAAGATAAGACAATAAAATGATTAAATTTTATTAAAATTTGTTATTTTTGCATTAGCTAACGAAATTCAAATTATAGAACATGGTAGTACATTTGTAGTTACGAACCATGCAAGGGTTTCGTGGTACGGTACCATTATTATATCCAAAATCGTTGAATTCACATAAATAGATGGATCTACGGTGATTCAATAAGTGAATAAAATGGTGACACGGCAACGCCGTTGCACCATAATCAAGAATGTGAAATTGGGACTTTAGGGAATTGGGACCCAGTTAAATTTTAAAATAAAAAAAATTACAATATGGAAAATTGAGAAGAAAATAAGAAGGAAGAGCTTTGCTAATTGGGAATTTTTAAGTCATATTCCGGAGTAAAAATTAGATAATTTTCCAAAGTATAAATTATATAAATGCTAATTTTGTTTGCCACCAATCCTCCGTTTTCGAGCAGGAGAAATAATGGCCAACGCCATAGCTCTGCTTTCTTGCAACACCGTTGTCTTAGCGGCTCAACAACGGCCACAGCGTAGAGCTAAGAAGCTGAAGAAGCCCAACACAAAACAAAACAACAAGAACAGCACCAGCACCAGCAGTAGCGTCGGGTTTGGTATCGAGAAAATGGAGCCTTTATGGCGGTGCGTCCAAGGTTGTGGTGCTTGCTGCAAGCTTGACAAGGGTCCTGATTTTGCCACCCCTGAGGAAATTTTTGATGACCCTTCTGATGTTGAGGTTTATTATTCTCTTTCCCATTTTTGAAGACCCCATTAAATGTTTAATATAGAATCTTTATTTTATTGCTTTGATTTTAATTTTATGAAAATTCAGCTTTACAGAAGCTTAATAGGTCCAGATGGGTGGTGCATAAACTATGAGAAAAGCACACGCAAGTGCTCCGTTTACCCTGGTTAGCATTTTCATTTTGTGATTGATTTTATCGATTGGTATTCACAAGCTTTTATCTTCAATTTTTGACAATTCGTGGATTTTATTTTCATTTTAGAACGTCCATATTTTTGCCGAGTGGAACCAGCTGTGTTTCAGTCACTGTATGGAATTAACAAGAAGAAGTTTAACAAGGAAGCTTGCAAGTGAAGTGAATTTTCTTCTGTGATTTTACTGAAGTTTTATTTGAATGACTTTCTTTATTTTCTAGTCTGGCTTAGGCTTTTCTTGCTTGCTTTGCAGTTGCTGCAGTGATACCATCAAGGCAATATACGGTTCACGTTCCAAGGAATTAGATAATTTCAATCGTGCAATATGTAGCTCTGATTCTTCTTGCTGAATTTTGTCTAATTCGAATGCTGAAGCTGTTTGGGGATTTTAATGGTGACATACAAGATTTACTTGAAAAAGGGGTTTTGCTTTTGCTTAAGGAAAATATGCTACAGGCTGATTGTTCATGCTTAGCAGACGATTGCAGTCCCGCTTCAATACTATTGTTGCTTGCTGCACCCATTAGCTGAGCTCAACATGTTAGCATCTAACAGGCCTCTTGTGGGGCATCAAAGAAATCCAGATTCTACAAGAATCAACTAATTCTACAATATCAAATGATTTTGTATTGACAGAATGGGAATACAATCTGGATAATTCATGCTTAGCTGATGACTTTTGTACCAAATGAGATCTATTTGATATAGTTCCATTGCCTTAACCTAATTATATTGATTTTTACTTCTGTATTGGTGTCAACTTGTAAAACTTTACTCAAGTGATGAGTTATCCGGTCAAAGCCTATAGAGAGTGATTTTAGCTAGCATGAGAAGCATTTGTAAGTGTAACCCAATGCTTGTACCTCAAATTCTGTTAAAACCGTTATTCAAGATCAAATAAGACAGTGCAAGATTCATTCTTTTACCTCTCATTCTTGGATCTAGTTCTCTCCCTTTGAAATCTTCTCCCTCTCTCTCTCTCTCTTCAATGGAAATTCACTCTCTCAAACCTTGGCCACTGCCTCCTACTCTTTAACAATCTTTCCCACCATTGAATCCCTTTGCTCAGAGGCCATGGCCACTACTCTCCCAGTGGCTTCACCCTCATTTACCATGCTCCACCAGACATCACTCTTGTTAATCCCGTACTAGATGCCACCACTGTGCGTGGCCATGTCTCAAAGGACGAAGCCTTCCCTCATCAGTCTTTGCTCAGCATTCCTTCCAATACCACCCTCACCACTCTTCACAACACCAGCCTCTATGTTGGCACTGATGGTGAAAGGGTTTCTTTCAATGATGTTCTAGTTGTCCTGCCCAATCTTTACGTTGATAGGTCTTTTGTCATTCATGGTGTTGATAGGCCACTGGTGCCAAATCCATCATCCTCATCAGGTGTTGATCAAAATCTTGCAAAACCAAGAATGGAGAAAATATGATCTCGTGTGTCTAAAAGGCGTCTTGCAAGAGGGACTCTTAAGGAGTACATGCGATTCATCCACACAGCAAATCTTCCTGAGGAGAATGAGGAAACTCGCAGCCCTTAAAAGCTCTGCGGATTCTTGGTTTTCTTTGTTGAGTTCTTTTCTGTTAATGGATTCCTGATTGCTTAATCATGCTTGGTGCAAGAAGTCTCTTTCAAATTTTTAAGCCCATCCTTATTTTAGGGTTTGAGATGTAGATCCTACGCAGAAAAGATCAGGGTTCTGAAATTATGTGTTTAAAATTCTGTATCAATCCAAGAATGTGCTTCATTCACTATGCTTTGAGAATGCACTTCCTTTCTTATGCTTGCGATTTATACGGGTTTTTCTCATCAGAATCCAGATGAAAATTTCGTATGAACTTTACGTCTTTTCTTTAGAAAATTCAAAGGATTCGTGCACAAGTTTCTGCTTGTCTTGAGGCGAATGCTTGATTGCTGGTACTAAATTTCACAAACGGAAATGGCATTATTCCTTCCTCTGAATTGTGCGGATGGTTAATTGATGATCAGAAAGTACAATTATCATGATCCTCAACATTTTCTTAAATTGAAGGCTACTCGCATGCCTAAAAAAGAAACTTGTATAGTTAATGTCCTCCAATAAGGATGCCTAATTTCTGGCAAATTAAAACCCTGAACAACTATGTAATTGAAGCATGGAAGACGAAGGTTCCGGGAACATTCAACATAAAAGAGTGAGTGTTAAAGCGAGACACTTTATGAAAGAACTTTATTGTAGTGGCTGAAAAATAATTGCATCAGATTCTCTGGCTGCCGACTCTCCAAAGACGTTCAGCTTTCTGCTGCTTTTCTCCCAGAAGATAAAGCAAAAGAAAGAGAATCGATTCAAGGAGGGTCTCAGGGCCTATATTACGTCATATTTGGGAGAATTCACCGGTTTTGAATCAAAATATCTCATCAATAAATTGGATGGTGCTTAGTTGTGAAGCCTCCAACGTGCCACGGCAGAAACTATCAACATTCAAGGCTCAAGCTCTGACTGAAGAAGGTTTATGGAGGGTGACTTTAATCTTCCAATTAGGTTCTCCTCTGGTCCTGAAATTCGAGGCACAAGAATCACAGAGGACTATCCCAATCTGTTTGGTGATAGTTATCAAGCTGCAAACACTTATGATATACCAACATCATCCTTAGATGCAATATGTTATCCGTTCCCTGCTTCCGATCACCCTCTTTCTTCTCTGCAAAAAGCAGCCTACGAGGGAAATCAGCTGTCAAATAATGGCAATTACCACTCTGGCTTTGGTGGCTGCCGAAGAAAAAGATTATTCTCTTATAACCAAGGCAGCAATGGTATTGGCGCTGAATATGGCGGTAGTTTGGTCCCATCAGAACACGCCCGCCAAAATGAGGAACACTACGACACTGACTTTAGTTACCATGAGAATAATGAAATCCAGCCAGCTTTTGGTTATAATAGCTGTTATGAGTCCTGTTCTGGTTTCACTGAGGACATTTTCAACTACAATGAGCAGGAACCCAGACCCACATATGGTTACAGCCAGGAAAAAATGGAATTTTGCGAAAGCATTTTCAGTTACTGGCCTTGCTTGCTACGGGAAATGCGACAAAGCTATGTTCCATGATAAACTGATCACCAGAGGTAGCGAAATTCTGGAAGCTCTTGGAGGAACTCACCAGCAGTTTTAAAGAATAAACCCAGGAATGCATTTTTAACAAATGTCAGTAATAATAATGGTCCAGGAATGTTGTTCTGGAGGCTGGACCTCATTTTACTTGTAATGTTCATTCCAAAAGCAAAGTTCCATGACTTGCTTTCCTTGTCACATAAATTAATCACCTGGGTCAAGTGGTAGCTCTTTATAAGCATAGAAGTTCTCTTCCGTAACAGATGGAGCTCCCGCTCTAACTTTGTTGAACTCTCAAAATTCTATTATAGACGCACACAGTCTTAATATCAATTTCTGTAGTCAGTAGTTCATAATAGAGCTTGATAATTCTGTACAACATGCTATAACTCAGTTTACTATTATAATCTTGCAATTCATGTATCAGGTTCATTTTGCTTCTAATGTTTAACCTCATATCTATTTTCAGTAGTTTCTATTCCTAAATTGAATTCATCAGTATCACCACCAGTGAATACACTCTGCACATTCACCAGCAGTATCACCCTAGTGATTTTAAATCATCAAGCCAGAACGTGCCAAGTGCTCACGCTGCCAAGCCGAAGCCCTAGATAGATGATACATGTTGGCTGGTAAAAAGAGCACATCTCTTGTGATCTTAGAAAAACATGGTCATAACATGCATTGCGGAGTCTAGAATTTCACATAAAAGATATATCTTTCCTATTTTTATCTCATGAGCAAAATTTGTGTAAAAGAAACTCACTATACAAGAGGTATCCAAGTTGTAATCATTCATCATATTACAGTACCAAGGCCTAATTCATCCTCAATCTCATCCCCATCTTCAAATAGCTTTAGAAAACGAGCCTGATCCTGTTGCCTCTTCTTCTTCTGCCAGTACTTGTATGCTGCCACCAACACAATTGCAGTAACAATTGAAGCCAGTAAGCTGATCAATACAATTATAGCTACATGCATTCCCTTCCTTCCAACATGTGTGTCCGACTCTGAATTAGAATTTACAAACACTTAAAAACACGTCAATGATTATGATTTGGACAAAATAAATCATGGTTTTAAAGTTAAAACAATGGATTGAATATCACATGCAAATGTATATCCAATATAAGGATCTACTAGAGAATTTACTAAATTCAAATAACAGTAGACTCACCAGTTCTTCCAGACCTGCACTTGGGACACAGAAAAGTAGCATCGAATTCCTTCTTTGTTTTTCGAATATATTTCCCATCATTATCTGCAAAATCACCAGGACAAAACTCCCATTCATCATACACATCATCTGAATTAAACGTGTCCTCCTCATACAACCCACATCGCTTGCATTTTGTCCCCAGAAATTCTGTCAGAGGCTGTATACACCCAAAAAAAAAATGTAATTTCAGAATCTTATTGCCAATCCTAACAACAGGTTTTCACTATTTCCAGCAAGCTTTATATAATCACAAACAACAAAGCAAGTCTTATACTTAGAGCTATATGAACCTGCCAAGATTCTTCGCCTTTGAAAACATAGGTTGTATTTTTCTCCTTGACATCTGGTAGAATCTTCTTGTTCTCCCCTTGACACTTGAAATAAACTGTCGGTTTATTATCTAACCACTCGTGTGTTTTATATATTTTTATCGAATCCAATGTTACAACTGCCGCTAATACCAATCCTGCCACAACATAATTGACGAATCGAATTAAAACAAATCTTTCGAGCTAGGTAATCCAAATTCTTTTTTCAAAATTAAACGGAAATTTATTATAATCATCTGTTTGTTTCTCGATAAAAAAAATAAAAAAAAATTTACCTGGCAAGCTGTTGAGGAACATGCAAAGCGCGAGGAATACACAAGAAGCGCGCGAGCTCAGCCGACGACACCGAAGCGACATAGCGAGCTGATTTTTAACTGATTGATTGATTTAATTTTAATCCTCGAAGATGAGATTAGAGATCACGAGCTGATTTCGGACCGATCACGAGTTATGGACAGGAGTGCTCACTACACAATTCTCCCCTCTCCGTGTTTCATTAACTTACTGAAATTTGCAAGAAGGCTATGGCGGTTCTTTTCTTTTTCTAATTTATTTATCGTTTTTGCGTGAGATGAGAGGGAGAGGCAAGGAAAGAAGAGGGAGCTGACCGGTTCGCGCTGCGCGTTGATGGCGATGGTGGCGTCTGGCGTACGCGGGGTGCGCATTACGAATTGTTTTGAAAGATCTTGGCACGTCACGTCAGAATTAAAAATGGATCACGTGGCGTGATCGCGTTGGACGGGAAGGGAAGAAAGTTGATGACTAATTGTGGACTTTTCAACCGTAGCCCATTGCTGCTGTAAATCTAGAACTCTGACATTATACCTTGAGTAAGTTACTTAATATTCTTTAGTATATAGGAGAAATTTTATTAAAAATCATTGTCTAGAAAAAATATCAAAGCTCTTCTATTATATTAATTATTTGAAGCCCTTATTTGATTAATTGTCTCCATATGATTTTTTTATTGTAAAAATAAAACGTAAGATCCGATTCAACCTTATTCCTTATATGCTATTATAAAAATGTGACTAAGTACATCAAGAGAAACAAAGAAAATGATAAAAATATGATGGGATTGAGATTGTAACAATAAAATGATAAAAATGTCAAAAAGAAAAGAAGGAAAAAAATCATTTTCTATTTATTAATTGTATTTGCATATAAAGTGAATTAAACTGATAGCGAATTTTGTTCTCCAAATTTAGTGTAACATGATGTTATTTTATATAGTTTGTTTACTGTTATCAACTGTATTAGATAGTGGGTATTAAAAAGTTCCAATGAAAATTCGTTATCTTCTCTACATCTAGCCCATACATAATTAGTTCAAAAGGTCTGATAACAGATAAATAATCCAATATTTTATGTCCATTCACAGTTTTGTTACTAGATTTTTGTTAAGGCAGACCGTTCATATTGTTTGTGCACTCAACTTTTTCTATTCTTTATACTACATATATCATATGTGCCTGGGATTCATGCATCATCTCAAAACATCAACTCTTTCCAATTCTTGTTTCATTGAGAATAAGAGTGGTAAGGTGTTAAACATGGCTGCCATTTTAATTAGTCTCGTTTATATATTAAGTTTCTCCCCAACAATTGCGGTGACCAGCAATGGAATTGAGAATGATGCAAATGGCTTACAGACCTACATTGTTCACGTGCGAAAGCCAAAACAGGAGGGTAACTTTTCCATGAAATTAGACTTAGACAACTGGTATCGAACATTTTTGCCTGATAACATCTCAAAATCAATTGATGCTCATCATCGATCACGGATGGTGTACTGCTACAGGAATGTGATTTCAGGTTTTGCTGCGAGGTTGACAGCAGAGGAAGTAAAGGCCATGGAAACAAAGAGTGGTTTTATATCAGCCCGTGTTGAGAATATATTAGAACCACAGACCACGCACAGTCCTAACTTCTTGGGCTTGCATCAGAATTCAGGATTTTGGAAAGATTCAAATCTCGGAAAAGGAGTTATTATTGGAGTTTTGGACATGGGAATAACAGCTGGTCACCCTTCATTTAGTGATGAAGGCATGCCTCCACCGCCTGCAAAGTGGAAAGGCAAATGTGAACTTGAAGGGGCGAATTGTAATAACAAGATAATTGGGGCAAGAAATTTCCTTAACAAAAGTGAGCCACCAATAGATAATGACGGGCATGGAACTCACACCGCAAGCACGGCCGCTGGGAATTTTGTGAATGGTGCCAATCTGTTTGGTCAGGCCAACGGCACCGCAGCAGGCATGGCACCTTTAGCTCACTTGGCAATATATAAAGTCTGTGAAACAGACCTTGGCTGTCCTGAGAGTATAGTTAATGCTGCAATTGACGCTGCTGTGGAAGAAGGTGTTGACGTGCTCTCGATTTCACTGGGATCTCCTTCCTTGCCATTCTTTGCTGATGCAATGGCAACAGCAGCATTTACTGCTAGTCAGAAAGGAATTCTTGTGAGTTGTTCGGCAGGTAATTCGGGACCAGATTCCAGTACATTAACTAATGAGGCTCCATGGATGCTTACAGTTGGAGCAAGCACCATTGACAGAAGCATAGTTGCATTGACACAGCTAGGAAATCAAGAAACTTATGTCGGTGAAACCATTTTCCAGCCGAAAGATTTCCCCTCTAAGCAATTGCCTCTTGTTTATCCTGGCGTGAAGAATTCTTCAGCAGCATTCTGCTTACCCGAAACTCTAAAAAGTATTGATGTCAAAGGCAAAGTAGTGCTATGCCTGAGAGGCGGGGGTACACAAAGAATTCGAAAGGGAAAGGATGTCAAGGATGCTGGTGGTGCTGCCATGATTTTAATGAATGACGAATTATTTGATTCTAGTACTGTAGCCGATAATCATGTACTTCCAGCAGTGTATGTAAGTTATGCTGCGGGGGAGAGAATTAAAGCCTATATAAATTCAACGTCATCACCAACTGCTTCAATTGTATTTAAAGGAACTGTAATCGGCAAGAAATCTGCTCCTGAAGTTGCCGTTTTCTCCTCAAGGGGACCTAACAAAGCAAGCCCTGGAATCTTAAAGCCAGACATTATTGGACCCGGTGTGAGCATTCTAGCTGCGTGGCCATTTTCTGAGGAAAATATAACAAACACAAAATCCACATTCACCATGATTTCGGGGACGTCAATGTCTTGCCCGCATCTTAGCGGTATTGCAGCTTTGCTTAAAAGCGCCCATCCTGACTGGTCACCCGCGGCTATAAAATCTGCCATCATGACTACTGCTGATATAGTAAACCTTGAAGGCAAGCCAATTATGAATCACCATCTTCTTCCAGCTGATCTGTTTGCTGTTGGTGCAGGCCATGTTAACCCATCAAAAGCAAATGATCCTGGACTTGTTTACGAAATCAGCCATGATGATTACGTTCGTTATTTATGTGGCAAGAATTACACAGATCAACAGACAGAAGAAATTGTGGATCATGATGTGCAATGCTCAAAAGTGTCAAGTATAGCTGAAGCAGAGCTAAATTATCCTTCATTTTCCGTCAAATTGGGGTCAAGTCCTCAGACATATAATAGAACCGTCACAAACGTTGGCCAGGATAACTCATTCTACACTCATCATATCATCGTGCCAGGAGGAGTAAAGATTATTGTACAACCTGATAAGATATCTTTCACAGAAAAGAATCAGAAGGCAACGTACTCTGTGACATTTATTAGAGATCAAAACTCTAATGCATCTTCTGTCCAAGGATATCTGAGTTGGGTTTCCGCTACGCACACTGTGAGAAGCCCTATTGCTATCGGTTTTGAATGACGAGTACGATGAAAAACAACGTAGGGATTTAGCAAGCACTGATGCAAGGAGGCTCCATGAGTCGTACTTGTGGAATATTTAATAGTCATGTTGTTTCACAATCAATTTATTCTCATGGATTATAACTGTAATTCACCTACAAAGCGATTGAGCGAATGATAAAAGATGTTGTGAAATTCTTTAATAAACTATACAACTATTGACGCGGTATTTAACCAGAGATGGCTGATAGTTTTATTTTCTTCGCACTCGTAGCCATTTAGATGTCAACTCAAGTCAAATCATCAGAAGCCATTAAGCAACGCAACAGTCCAAACTGCCAGCTCAGCACAATTAGTTAAAGTTTGTTATAACACACACAATATGTACTGAACAAATGATTAGCTGGATTTAATTCTTAGTTAGTTATAGATTGTTATTGATTAGTGAGTATAAATACTTGTGATGTAATCATTTTCGTTATGGAATGAAAGTTGGAAATCAGAAAAATATTTTCTCTGAGATTTTCTCTCAAGCCAAACATTTCTTTTCTCATTTTCTTCAAAGTATACGACGAGACACACAAAAAACTACCATTATTTTTCTTAAAACATTCAAATAGCACTTTAATTTTTGTAACGATGTATAAAGTAAAATTTAGTTTTTTCAAATTTATTAAAGAGTGTGCAAGTAAAAGTATGTTTTGAGTATATTTTAGAATGCGTCTAATCATGCCATAATTTATTTAATTTTTAGAATGCATCTGATCATACCATAATTTATTTATATTTCCCCTTGTGAGTAATTATTTTATCTTTGCATTTCACTTGTTCTAATAATATAATTAATTACTAAGAAACTAATACGGCATCACAGGGTGTCTTTCTAAATTTAGCAGCTCGAGACACAATGATAAAATTGATTTTATCTACTGGATAGAGAATGCTTAATCTGATAACTTACCAAGACCCTATAGACTTATAATTTTTGTTTTTATTTTTTTTTCTTAGGTTGTATTGTCAAGTTATGAAGAAAAAGAAAGGAAGTGTTTCGATCATCAAACAAAAAACAAAATTTCAAATTACTTCCATTAGAACAAGAAAAACCAAAACATAAGGAATATGTTAGTTAGCTGAGATAAAATTGATGGATTTTATTGATTGATATACACCACTGTGAGACTAGTGGTTACATGCAGAATCCCAAGTACACACTATAAGTTAAACGCTTAAAGTTTAAAAGTGCCTTGGAAAATTAAAAATTTATGATGTAGCCATGCTTTTATATAGGCAACAACTAACCGTTTGGAAGTTATGTGTTCAAATTGAAACATGTGAGGATATGTCTCTTGCAAGAGACACGCCCTTTTATCATATTATATGGCATGTATATTCGATATATTATATAAACCATGATTTCTGCATGTCACCACTTGATCACACATACATTAACATCTCCCACTTGATCAAATGACGTAGTTTATATTCTTTAGATGATTATAATTTTTCGTGTGCACATTCTCATTGATCATTGTATATCATACCAACACCAAACTATAAAAGTAAAGGTATTTTCATTTTACAAAAGTAAAATGGCACCAGGATTCTAAACTATGAATAACTTGTCCTTACCTAGTTTTATTTAATGACTTTACACTAAACGTCTAGTGTTACATAAATTCATCTTTCATGCCTCTAAATAAACTTTACAGACAAAATGCTCTATTATAACCTTGTTTCCTCGCTTTGTTTTTTCTATCTTTCATTTGACCAATATGTGAATTAGATAGAGTGTATCGATTACTTTCCCTAGCGTCCTTGAGAATTTTTCAATGATACCCTTATACTACATGTTATGACTACATATCCAGATGATTCTTAAACTTGTAGTAGTCACATGCTCTTTGAACTTTTCCATAGATAATCCCTTGGTCATAGGATCAGCTACCATCTTACCAGAGGGAACATGGTCAACTTTTATTTCTCTTCTCTCCACTATATCCTACATATAGTGATAATTTATATTGATGTGTTTGCCTATTCAGCTATTTGCTCCATTTTTAACTAAAAATATGTTAGACTTGTTATTGCAAAACAAATTGATAGGTTCTTCAAATAACTCTAGTTTTAGATTATCAATGAACCTTCTAGGCTATACAACAATGCTAACCGCCATGCTATAAGAAATGTGTTCTGCATCCATTGTTGACTTTGCCATGCAAGCCTTTTTTTAGTTAGCCAATAAACAACTATTGACTTTCTATCGTCTATGTCACCTGCAAAATTTGCATCACAATAGCCTACAAGTTATAAATCATTTAAGCCAAAACATAATTTCATACCATTAGTCCCTTTCAGGTACCTCATAATTCTTTTAACTGCTAGCCAATGTGCTTCCCCTTGATTATACCTAAAAACAACTCTCACCGTACGTGATTTATCTGGTCTAGTATTGGTTATTACATGCATAAGACTTCCAATAACTTGGCCATAAGGTACATTTTCCATTGCTTTTATTTCAATTTTATTTGTTAGGCAAAACTTCTTATGGATAATTGTTTGTAAAAAGTCATGTGCTTCTAGATGCACACGGCTTTGAAAGCATTTAGAAGCACACGGTTTCAGCAACCAAATTTGTCAAAGAAGAAAAATGAAAAAAAAAAGAAGCACGGCACGTCATTGAAAAAAAAATAATAATATTCAATTGATGAATAGTGCCAAGAGTTTAGCTATAAATAGAGTGTTTCCCACCCTCATTTCTTCATTCCATTTTCATTGAGAGAATAAGAGTTAGAGAGTTTAAGAGCTTGAATTTATAAAGCTCTTGAGAGTCTAGTGATTTGAGAGTTTGGGTGTATTGGGGTTTGGGGAAGTGAGTTAAAATACCACAATACTTGTAACTCCTTTTCACTAATAAAATATTTCCTTCTGTCTTCGCCCGTGGACGTAGGCTAAAAGCCGAACCACGTAATTTCTAGTATCCTCTCTTTTACACTTGTTCTTTATTTTCTTACAATTTTACTTTAGCTGCGTGTTTGCTTCACCACCAATTTCCTAACAGTAGTATCAGAGCTATTGGTTGTATTTTTGGAGTCAGGTACTGTTCACGTAAGGAGTACTGACGCATACGACACTGTTCACGTATACACTTATACGGTACTATTCACGTGAAACGGTAGGAGTGGTACTGTTTGCGTATACGGTACTATTCACGTATATGGTACTGTTCACGTATACGATACTGTTCACAAGAAACGGTGGGAGCGACCCAAGAATTTGGCGGTGCAAAGCAGGGGATAGTGGTGTGAGTAAAGCAACTGTGTGGTTTTTTGTACATGTCTAGAAAAGTTCTGTTACAAAGGCGATAAGAGCTTAAGGAGTCTGGATTTTAAGTGGGACCATTGTGACCCCTCCAGTCTTTCCTGGGAACTTTCCTGGTGTATATTCTCACACATACTCACAACTATTCAAGGTGGTATACTAGCTTGTGTGCAGTATTTATCAACAAAATGGCGGCAAAGTATGAAATTGAGAAATTTAACGGAAATAATTTTTTGTTGTGGAAAATGAAGATGAAAGCTGTATTGAGGAAAAATAATTGCTTAGTAGCAATTGGAGAAATGCCCATGGAGATAACTAATGACAAGTGGAACGAGGTAGATGGCAACGCCATTTCTGATCTACACTTGGCACTTGCAGATGGAGTATTATCCAGTGTGGCAGAGAAAAACACAGCGAAGGAAATATGGGATACTCTCACAAAATTATATGAGGCCAAGTCACTACACAACAAAATCTTCTTGAAGAGAAAACTCTATACTCTTTGAATGGCGGAATCTACAATGGTGACCGACCACATCAACACCTTAAAGACTCTATTTTCACAACTCATAACGTTGGGTCATAATATAGAGGAAAATGAACGTGCAGAGTTTCTACTTCAAAGTCTACCAGATTTATATGATCAACTCATCATCAACCTGACGAACAACAATCCAGTGGACAGTCTAGTTTTCGACGATGTTGCAGCCTCCGTATTAAATGAGGAGAGCAGGCGGAAAAATAAGGAAAACAGACAAGCAAGTTCGCAGCAAGCGGAGGTGCTATCGGTGACGAGAGGGAGATCAACGGAACGTGGCCCCAGTGGGAGTCAAAATCATGGTAGATCAAAATCCAAAAGTAAGAAGAATGTGAAATGCTACAACTGTTGCAAGAAAGGGCACGTCAAGAAAAAGTGTTGGAGTAACCAGAAGAGAAAAGAGGGTAAAGAACCTGAGTCATCAAATACTCAAGGGTGTGTAGCAAGTACCTCAGATGATGGCGAAATTCTCTACAGCGAGGCAACAACTGTTTCAGAAGGTAGAAAACAACTATCTGACGTCTGGCTTATAGACTCAGGAGCTACTTGGCACATGACCTCTCGGAGAGAATGGTTCCACACATATGAACCTATCTCAGGAGGATCTGTATATATGGGTAATGATCATGCCTTGGAGATCGCTAGTATTGGTACTATCAAAATAAAAATATTTGATGGTACAATTCGCACAATTGGGGAAGTACGACATGTCAATGGTCTGAAGACAAATCTATTGTCTTTGGGACAAATGGATAGTCATGGGTACAAAACTCATGTGGAGAATAGAATTATGAAGATCGTTAAAGGCGTGCTTGTATTGATGAAGGCAGAAAAGATTGGTGCTAATCTATTCATGCTTAAAGGAGAAACACTATAGGAGGCTGATGCGTTTGTCGCATCAAATGGAGAAGAGTCAACGATGATGTGGCATCTCAAACTTGGTCACATGTCGGAACAAGGTTTGAAAATTCTCTCTGAGCGAAAATTGCTTCCGGGGCTCAAATTGGTAAGTTTACTATTTTGCGAGCATTGTATTATAAGTAAGCAGTATAGATTAAAATTCAGTAGATCTATTGCTAAAAGTAAATGCATTCTAGACTTGATTCATTCTGATGTTTGGGAATCACCGGATATATCTATGGGAGGTGCAAAGTACATGGTGACTTTCATTGATGACTATTCCAGAAGATGTTGGGTGTATCCAATTAAGAAAAAGTCAGATGTATTTCTAGTGTTTAAAGAATACAAAGTGCGGGTGGAACTTGAATCTGGTAAAAAGATCAAGTGCTTGAGGATGGATAATGGTGGAGAGTATACAGACGGCGAGTTTCTTGCATTCTGTAAGCAAGAAGGTACTCAGAGACAGTTCACGGTAGCATACACTCCTCAACAAAATGGAGTGGCAGAGCGGATGAACAGAACTCTTACAGAAAGGATACGAGCTATATTGAGGACTGCTGGTCTACCTAATTCATTTTGGGCAGAAGCGGCCAAAACTGCCTGTTATATAGTAAATTGGTCGCCATCAACAACTATTGGGTTGAAGACAGCGATGGAGATGTGGACTAGAAAGCCAGCTGATTATTCCTACCTTTATGCATTTGGATGTCCTGTGTACGTGATGTACAACGCCCAAGAAAGAACAAAGTTGGATTCAAAATCTAGAAGATGTATCTTCTTGAGGTATACTGATGGAGTAAAGGGGTATCGTCTGTGGGACCCCACTGCCCACAAGATCGTCATCAGCAGAGATGTTATCTTTTTAGAAGATCAACTGCAGAGAAAAGATGAGGATGATAGCACTGTAAAAGAAAAGTCAGAGACTGTACCGGTATGTGTGGAAAATAATCTAGAAGATTCAGATTCTTCTGAGGTAGCACCAGAGTATGAGGAACAAGAACCAGTCGAGTTTGAGGCTCTAGAAGTTCGTCGGTCAACTCGTGAGAGACGACCGCCAACGTGGCACTCGGAGTATGTCACAGAGATCAACGTTGCATACTGTCTTCTAATAGAGTATAGAGAGCCTTCAACTTTCCATGAAGCTTTAGACAGTCCAGATGTTGCTTGGTGGATGACAGCAATGTAGGAAGAAATTGAAGCTCTACACAAGAACAAGACATGGGAACTTGTACCACTACCACGTGGAAGAAATCCATTGGAAACAAATGGGTCTACAAGATCAAACGTGATGGCAATGATCAAGTGGAGCGGTATCGTGTGAGATTGGTGGTGAAAGGATATGCTTAGAAAGAATGTATTGACTTCAACGAGATATTTTCTCCGGTGGTTCGACTCACAACAGTCAGAGTAGTCTTGGCAATGTGTGCTACATTCGACTTACATCTTGAGCAGTTAGATATGAAAATTGCATTTCTTCATGGAGAACTTGAAGAAGAAATATATATGCTCAAACCAGAAAGTTTTGTAGAAACAGGAAAGGAGAACTTGGTTTGCAGATTAAACAAATCTCTATACGGTCTTAAACAGGCGCCGAGGTGTTGGTATAAGAGATTTGATTCCTTCATTATGAGCCTTGGATACAACAGACTCAGTTCAGACCATTGTGCATATTACAAGATGTTTGAAGATAATAATTTCATTATTTTGTTGTTGTATGTGGATGACATGTTGGTAGCAGGCCCCAACAAAGATTGAATCCAATAATTGAAGGCGCAGTTGGTTAGGGAGTTTGATATGAAGGACTTGGGACCAGCAAATAAGATTCTAGGGATGTAAATTCATCGAGACAGAAATAACATGAAGATTTGGCTTTCGCAGAAGAATTATTTGAAGAAAATCTTGCGGCGCTTCAACATGCAAGATTGTAAGTCAATTTCTACCCCACTTCCTGTTAATTTCAAATTATCCTCAAGTATGTGTCCTAGTAATAAAGCGGAGAGGAAGGAGATGTCTCGAGTACCGTATGCATCAGCAGTGAGAAGTTTGATGTTCGCTATGATATGTACAAGACCGGACATTGCACAAGCAATGGGAGCAGTCAGTCGATACATGGCGAATCCTGGTGGAGAGCATTGGAGAGCTGTAAAGAGGATTCTGAGATACATTAGAGAAACCTCAGATGTTGCATTATGTTATGGAGGATTAGAGTGTATTGTCAGGGGCTATGTGGATTCAGATTTTGCAGGAGACCTTGATAAAAGGAAATCTACTACTGGTTATGTATTTACACTTGCGGGAGCAACTGTCAGCTGGGTTTCAAAACTGCAGACCGTTGTGGCTTTATCTACAACAGAAGCATAATACATGGCGGCTACACAAGCTTGCAAGGAAGCTATTTGGATACAAAGGTTATTGGAGGAGCTTGGGCACAAACAACAGAAAATTTCTGTGTTTTGTGACAGTCAGAGTACTTTGCTTATTGCAAGGAATCCAGCCTTTCATTCCAGGACAAAGCACATAGGAGTTCAGTATCACTTCGTTCGAGAAGTAGTGGAAGATGGAAGTGTGGATTTACAAAAAAATCCATACGAAGGAGAACCTAGCAGATGTTTTGACCAAGCCGATAAATACTGACAAGTTTGTCTGGAGTAGATCCTCTTGTGGCCTAGCAGAAACGTAGGCAACATGATTATGGCGAAGCAGAAAGGATGGTGTGGAGATTGATTGATTCTCAATTAAATCTCCAAGTGGAAGAAATGTAAAAAGTCATGTGCTTCTAGATGCACACGGCTTTGAAAGCATTTAGAAGCACACGGTTTCAGCAACCAAATTTGTCAAAAAAGAAAAATGAAAAAAAAAAAAAGCACGGCACGTCATTGAAAAAAAAATAATATTCAATTGATGAATAGTACCAAGAGTTTAGCTATAAATAGAGGGTTTCCCACCCTCATTTCTTCATTCCATTTTCATTGAGAGAATAAGAGTTAGAGAGTTTAAAAGCTTGAATTTATAAAGCTCTTGAGAGTCTAATGATTTGAGAGTTTGGGTGTATTGGGGTTTTGGGAAGTGAGTTAAAATACCACAATACTTGTAACTCCTTTTCACTAATAAAATATTTCCTTCTGTCTTCGCGCGTGAACGTAGGTTAAAAGCCGAACCACGTAATTTCTGATATCCTCTCTTTTACACTTGTTCTTTATTTTCTTACAATTTTACTTTAGTTGCGTGTCTGCTTCACTACCAATTTCCTAACATTGTTGCGTTACGTACAGGTCTACTAGCTAGTTTACAATTTCTCATATTGAATCACTTGAGTACTTTATCTCGATAATCTTTCATTTTGAACTTTGTATTTAGATAAGATTTTGTCTCATTAATCATATCCATACGGCTACCAGCCAATAATATATCGTATATATTATTAGCCGATAATATATCATCTACATATAATGGTAGTATAGATAATTTATCTTAGCAATTCTAGCTGTAAACACAATGATCCAATAGATTCACTTGATAGCTTAAAACCAGGATCACTTGATGGAATTTTAAATATCAATTGTTTAGACGATTGTTTAAGTCCATGTAAAGACCTCTTCAACTTATAGAAATTGTCTTCACGTCCTTTAACCCAAAACTATCTCGTTAAGACATACAAATATCTTCCTTTAATTTGCCATTTAAAAATGCTGCTTTTACATATAGTTGATGTAATTCAAAATCTATTCTTGCAACAATTGCCATGAGTATTCAAACTAATGTGAATTTTGCAATTGGTGAATAAGTATCAACAAAGTCTATTCCAAGCAATTGTGATATAACCCTTAACAGCTAGCCTAGTCTTATATCAATATGGACTTCTATCTACCTTTAATTTCTTCTTAAGGACCCATTTATAGCCTATGGGCTCTCTTCCTTTAGGCAATTAATTTCCAAACTTTATTTATTTAATGGATTTTAATTCATCTTTCATGGCTTCATCCTACTCTTGAAAATCCATTTAATTCACAGCATAGCATCTTTATAATTTTTGGGATCATTTCCTAGTTTATTGATTTCTTTAGATGCAAAAATATAATGATCTTTTAATCATTACATTGGTTCTGTTTTTCTTTTGCTCCCACTAATCTAATCATTTGCATCTGATTATATAAAATTGGTGGGATTATTTGCATCTTCTATGTTTGTATCCGTATCATTGATTTTGATTTGTGAAGTGGGTAAGGACTCATTATCTTCAAGTAGCTTTATCTATTCAAAAGGAACAACTAGGTTAGTAGTTTTTAAAAATACAACATCTCTACTTTTTATGAGTCCATTTTTTGAATTATAGATATGATAATCACCTTTATTGTCAACCAATGAATTTACATTCCCATGTCTTGGCACTTATCTTATCATTAGAGGTTTAAAAATTAGAGCATGAGTTTTACATCCCCATATCTTTAATTTTGAAAAGCCAGGTTTGGTATCTGTTCAAATTTTGATAGGGTGTTAAAGGCTTAGCTTTTATGTCAACTCTATGTAACATATATGTTCTGTAAATAATGCCTCTCCCCAAAATAGAAGAGATATTTCCAGATAAGATATCATAGATCTCGTTATATCTATTAGAGTTTAATTTCTTCTTTCAGCAATTCCATTTTATTGTAGAGTATAAGGCATTGTATAGACTATAGATATGTCTTATCTCACTCTATTCGTATAAATCATCAAAAGCTTTATGTTGAAATTTAGATCTATTGCAAATAGATGTAGGCAATTAAAACTCTAGAATTAACAGCTTAATTAATTTTTGAAAATATTGTTCACCGTCACTGTTCATAGTTACTACTGTTCACCTGTACTATTTACTGTTATTGTTCATCCACATAAAAAATATTAAATTTTTAAAACACAATAAATTATAGAAATTAAATGACACAGATTTTTATGTGATTCGAATTAATCAATCTTACATTCACAAGGTCATGCTCAAATGAAAAACAATTCACTAAGTTGAGATATTACAACTTATGGATTTACCAAACTTAAGACTCTCACTTACATTTTATCACCATACGGCTTACACAACCTTAGACTGAATCTGCTTCTTTGAATAATTACTATTTCTCTTTATTCACGATTCTCAAGGCACTTTGCAAAGCAATTAATAGCGATTATTCAATTATTCAATATTTAGTGATCTAAAATCCTCCTAGACTCTCTACAGAGATAAAAAAAATAGTCTTGTTACAGGACTTTTAATGAAGAAGATACGAAATAAATAAACACAATATTATGCACCAAATCCGAATACTCTAGAAAGGAGACTGAATTTTGCTTATCTACTTTATACTATTTGTTATATAACTTCAATTGTAAAATACCTCTCTTTATATAGGCACTAGGGTTTCATAAAAATTGCAAGTCCTAAAAGATTTAGATTCTTTCCAAATACGAGTTTCGTTCCTGTTATAATTCCTATTAATCTCAATATGAATAAATGTAATCTTCTTGCCTTACTTGTCTACTAAGAAATATCTAGAGCATTTAATAAACTTTATGTTTGAACCAACTTCTTGCTTTAAATAGATCTTATGCGCCAATTATAGAATCCCGCCATTAATAGACTTGCTAAATTAGAAATTTAATAAAACAAAAAAATATTCTTAATAAATTGGAATCTCACTAAATTAGGAAATTAATAAATTAATCCTTATTATAAGATATGTAATAAATAAAATTTCAATTTAACTAGACTTACCATAAGATGCCAACTCTATAAGTAATGAACTTAGCACTTCATATTCACCAAACAATCATTATTCAAGATTTTAATAGATCGACCCAATTGAGTCTTGACTTCTTTTTTTTTATATTTTGAATTTCTTTAAAGTCTCAGACTTGTGTTTTAACAAGTATATATGCCTAAATCATGAATAGTCATCAATAAATGTGATAAAGTATTCTATATCTTTATACGTTTTTATTCTCATAGGTCCACATGAATCTAAATGAATTATGTCAAGTAAATTTAATGATTTCGAATGTTTTGAAAAAGATTTTCTTGACAATTTTTCTTTAACACATGATTCACTTATGTTAAAATCATCAATATTTACTTCAGCTAGCATTCTTTTGTTGCTCATTATTCGCATTTTATTTTTATTTATGTGACCTAATCATAAATCCCAAAGAAAAGTACTATCATGAGAATCAAACAGATAAACATCATTAAAAAAAGAAATTTTATTAATAATAGGGCTAATAGAATACATATCATTAATTCTATTTCCCTTTAATATTGCAAGACCATATTTTCCTATGGTTGTAAATCCAGACTTAAATCTAATCTTAAAATCTTTTTTTTTAACAAAGATGCAAAGATCATATTTCTTCTTATTGTTGGAGCAAACAGACCATGTTTTAATATGATGGTGGAATTGTTAGAGAAAATTTTATAATTTGTTATGCTTAACACATCAATATAGGTATTATTTCCCATGTATAGGCAATGCTCTCCTAGTGCTTTATCTTCAATTTTAACAAAATGGCCTTTGTTATTACTTACATGCCTCGCAGCGCCAGAATGCAGCCACCATCAACCATTAGATTCAGTAATGATTGCTTCATAGACTGTCGAAACAACTTCCTTGTGATTCTTATTGCATTTCATTCACTTCGGACATTTTACTTTGCATGACCAATATCTCCACATATGAGGCACCCATTTCTTTTTTTTTTCTTTTGTTCTATTTGCTGTGTCCAAACTTCCATTGGGTTGTGTGTTTCTTCTTTTTAAACTTATTGCTTGTGCATTTGGTTGTGTTATTGTAGGAGCTTTCTACCAAGAGAAGATTATTAGAACGATTCTTGTCTTTCCTTCTATTCAATCTAACTTTTTCCATATGGTAAAGTGCTCATGCAGAATTCCTTTTGCTCATATGTCAAAGATGTCACCACATGATCTCTAATTATTGGCAAACTATTGAGAATGATTAATACTTGCATCTTTTTTCTACAATAGAGTGGCCTGCATTAGAAAGATTTTTTTGCAAGAATTTCTAATTTTATAATATGATTGGCCACACTATTATTTTCAGACATATGAAGGCCATTAATATGCCAATTGAAGTTGTACATAAATTTTAGATTTTGGCCCATATTTAGTTTCCAAAAAATCTATGATTTCTTTTGTAGTATCATGCCCTTCATATAATGGGATCAAATCATCTTAAATACTTTTGAGGATTTTAGCCTTTGCCAAGGAATTATTCTCCTTTTATTTTGTCACTTCTATGTCATCTATGGGCTTATCTTTGGTAATTATATTCAAAATTCTTTCACGTGTTAACAAATAATAAAAAATATTTCTTTCTAAATGTTAAATTTAACATCATTTAATTTCTCTACTTTAACTTTATTTACATTTGTTTTACTTCCCATTTTCAATAACAACTATTACTACTACTACCATTTATTAATACTTAAATAGTAGAGAGATTACAACTATAGTACTACATATTACAATTATTTAATAACTTATTTAATAATAGTAGGATAGAATTAACTCACTAATCACTAGGTTTTATCAACCTGAAACTATTCTTGTTCAAGTACTTGTGCATATATGATCTTGACAAATGTCTTACTAGTACAGTACTAGATCAGGAAATTTAATGATTTTCTTGTCTGTCAGAAAGTTGACGCAAGTAAATTGATTTAGTTTGTTCAAAATGCCTTATAAGACATTATGGATTTGGACATTCAATGTGATAACTAGAATTGATTTCCCTCACACTCAAATCTGGGATAGAGAAGCTGATTACTTTAAGATTTGGTGGCTTCCAGAAGTATTCAAGCATAAGAGTTCCCATGAGAATTCTGATGCTTGGGTATAATTGCAAAATTAGTTATACTTCAATAAATTTCTAAATTATGAGTCCTTAAAACTGAATTATGAAGCCACAGAGCAGTCCGCACTAGCGCAAAACCATGAAATGCAAAATTTAATGCAGTTTGGAGTTGATTTGATACCTAAACTAGATTTGACATGAGCGACTAATTCGAACAAACTAAAAATGGATCAAGTCACGGTCTACAGATAGTTTGTTTATACTGTCAAACTCCAGGTCAACGAGGGGTCAAACCGGTCGAAACCAAATCGTAGTAGATCAACACGTGGATCTGAATGTAGATCAAGCAAGGGTCTGGTCTGGTGCACTTTGGGTTGGATTGATTGAAAAGGGCACGGATGAGCGCGTGTGTAATCCTCACATACAATTACTGTTGCATGTGTTTTTAACTTGTGGAGCACGTGGGATACATGCACCTACAACCCTTCGCGAATTGGTGATTTCTGCCCTTTCAAAAGTCGAAACTTAGTGTTTTTAGACTCTTTGAACTCATTACGACGTCCAGAATACTTTTAGAATAGCAAATGCAATAGATGTGAATTAAACCAAGATGAGCTTCCTTGATTAAAATCTCTTGCACTTGCATTCTTATTTTGCATTGAGACCTACACTCTGATACCACTCATGAATTTTATTGATTGATATACACCACTGGATGATGGTTACATGCAGAACTCCAAGTACACCCTATAAGTTAAACACTTAAAGTTTATGAGTGTCTTGGAAAATTGAAATTTTATAATGTAGCCATGCCTTCATATAGGTAATAAAAAAATTAGTTACATGTTTGAATTTGAACAAATAAAGTTCGAAAGTTATTTTTTTAGATTTCCGCATGTTACCATTGATCACTCATATATTAACAAGAATGAACAGTTACCATCTATAGAAATGTCGGAAAAAAGCGTAAAAAAGTAAAAAAAAAAAAATTTAAGCTTTCGTTGTTGCTTAAATTTACTCTTCTACCTTTATTTATACCATCATGGGAGACTCAAAGATATTTAAGGCCTTAACCGAATTTGTAGATGTTTGAAAATTTGAAATTGATAATTTACTAATTATATGTTGCATCAATACAAAATTAATTAAATTTGTAAAAGAAAGGAATGATACTACTGAAAAATAAAATAATTAAAATGACGGCACAATGATGGGAAATTTACATAAATGGCCATAAAACTTTTAATTTTTTCAAAATTGGCCCCTCCAACTTTGTTCTCTCATAACTAGCCAACTCCTCCATTTTTGGACTAAAATATCCTCACCATTCTGGCTCCCAATTCTTCATAGCTCCACAACGGCATTCTCTCAACTCTCATCTCTCAACCTATAATGACATCTCAATCGAGGACAGCACCTCAGCCCATACAGCATAGTGATGACAATGGTTTCATCCCGTGCACTCGACATCGGCGGCAACATATAGTTCAAAAAATTGAACAATCGACAGTAATCGTGAGCAAATCATGTCTTTTTTTTTGTAAAATTGAATTAGTTTTGTTGATTGGGGTTGGTATTGGGTTAATCAATCGTTTATTCATTCAAGTTTTGTTGTGAGATTGCATTAATTTTACTGTTGATTGCATGCTATTGGTTAGTGTTAGGTTTGTGCTAATTTTATGATTTATTATTGCCCATTCTACATTATAAGATATTGTCGCACCAAATATAGTTGCGAGAAGCTATCGCATAATTGCTATGTTTTGTGCGATAGGTTACTGTCTCACCTGTGTTTGGTGTGACAGGTACATGTTGTTTAAGTGCGACAAGTTCTTGTCACACCTGTGTTCCATGTGACAGGCTCTTGTCGCACTTAAACACAAGTTCTTTGTAATTACTCTGTTTTGTGTTTATTTTTCTCTTTTCAATTTTGAATTGGATTCTAGGGGGTTATTTTGTTTTTGAGCATTGGTTTGTAGTCAGTGATAGTTTGTGAACTTTTATTAGATTTGATTGTGATATCATATCTACGTACAATTTCCTTTTTCTGGTTCATGAATTTGCTCTTTGTGCATGCAAATTTCAATTGATTGTATGGTAGTTTTGGATTGATTTGATTTGTATTATATGGAATATAGTTGTATCTGGTTGTTTGTATTGTTCTACATTTTATTTTATAACAAACTGTTTAATTAATCACTAGATTTATGAAGTAGGAAGTCGAACTGTTTTTCATCTTAGTTTGGGAATTAAGTTAACACCTTGTTGTTTCATATTATAGCAAATATTGATGTTGGTGTAGCACCTAGGATCTTTCTTAATCTTAATGTTTTTTGTATTTAAATGGAAAAGGAAAAGTCATCATAAAATTGTCATTTGATAGATGTGTAATTGAGTAATCTTTCATGTTATAAACTTTAAATGTTTATGATTAAGCAATTAAGATCTCATTTCAACAAAATAAACTAAGGTTAAGCAATTAAAACCTCACTTGCTCTAAATTTTGTTCCTCAGCTCGTACTGCAAATCTTCGCCTTGTTGCAAATTGATATCCCTTAAAAATCCCTTGTTCCTCTCTAATTTTTCTCTCTTATGAAAACCCTAGTGTTAGTTATTGTAGTGAAGCATGATAAGCTTTGTAGACTCGCTCACATCAGATTGATTCTCGGCTGATAACAGAGCATAGTTAATTAAGCCAACTCAGCATAGCGTTGAAGTTGTTAAGCATTCATCAGAGTATGTAACATAATTAGTTTAGCTGAAAGATGCTTCTATAAATACAGTCGTTGTAATCATTTTTAATGTGTTAATAAAAATAACAAGAAGTCTCTAGATCTTTCTTCTCTCATCTTTCTCTCTTTTTCTTTCATTTTTTAACTAGTCAAACATCCTTTATTAATATTTCTTTCATGGTATCAGAGCCAATTATGGCTAGCTCGATACAAGTAACTCAAATCCAAAACTCCTACAGCTTCGTCACTCCTAGGGATGGTAAAATAACTCGGACCTGGCCCGGACCCGGACAAACCCAGATAATCCGGGCCGGGTTGAACCCGTACCGAAGAGAAAAAAATCCGAATCCGGAATGGATTTTAATAACCCGGATGAATTCGGGTCCGGGTTTGGGATAACCCGTGTATCCAGAACTCGGACCTGGATTTATTTTTTATATTATTTTTAATTATATTTATTAGTAAATATAAATGCAAACATAAAAAAAAACTAATTATATTTCACAAGTCAAACACACAAATCGCGAATTACACAAACAAAATAAACCCTAGCTGTGCCACCGCTACCGCCTTCTGCTGTCTCGAAAGCAAGTCAAACAACTCTCGGCTGGGTTCGCCACCGTCGCAAGGTTGGGTTTAAGAAGCTTGTGAAAATTACATTTCCTTTTACTGTTGATTTTGATTTCCTTGTGTGAATTTTTTGGGTTGGGTTTTCTTCTGAGAATGTTGGAGATCATTCCTCTAGCTGAGTGTCTTGGTTTGTAACTGAGCATGTTTCCTTTGCATTTAATCTGTATAGTTCTCCATATGAAATTTCATTTATATGAATTTTTAGACTAGATTATGAAATTGGAATTTACCAAAATTTGGTTTTGCTTCCATTTGATTGTATCAATATTGAAAGGATAAATGATTTCATTAGTACCTAATTTGTAGCTTGTTGTCGCGGACCGCCCAATTTGCTAGCCCAAATGCCCACAATTTCGGGCTAGAGAGCCAACACAAAGCCAAGAGTGCTAGCTTGGCCCAATTCCGGAATATTCTAGGCAACTCTAGCACATGTGAGCTTGTAAATACTCTAGAATTCTCCATAGAATTCCAGCACATGTACATAGCTAGAAAGTGATAGAATTCTCTAGAATCCCTAGAGCTTGACAAGCCTCCCCTATAAATATGGGATGGCATTTGGCATTTGTATCCAACAAACTCACAACAAGCATTGTAATCTCTCTTTGTGCAATACAAGTCTCTCATTTGGCTCAATTGCTTTCTTCTCTAGTTCGAGAAGCTCTAGGCTTACTTAGCAACATTCGGCAAGTTGTCTAAGTGCCGCACGGGTTAGCTGCGCAAAATACTCATCCCGTGACAAGTGGTATCAGAGCTAAGGTTTGCACGCACGCAAGTTAGCTCACGAAGCAATGGCCAACCCTTCGAACGTAGCACAAGAGGGTGTTGTTGGTATGGATGCTCCACCGGAACCAGTCCGTGGCCGTGAGGGAGAACGCGGCCAAGGCAAGACTCGTGGCAAGTCCAAGGCCCCATCCATGGATGCGTTGGAGCCTCGTGTGAGTACTCTCGAAATTGCATTGTCCGCCGCTCAAGAAAGCCTCGAAGGATTGGAGGAACGAGTGGATGGTCTCGAGGGTGAATACGCCGAGTTTACGGTGGCAACCAAAGCTCTCATCCAAGAGCAAGCGAACACTCTCCGAGGTGAGTTTCGTTCATTTCATGATGAATTGCTAAAACTTCGTAGTTTTGTCCAGGACGAACTACGCGCTGTCCGTGCGGAAGTGGATGAAGTCCGCTCGGATTGGGCATGGCACAAGCGCACACTCTCCGCAAGTCCAGCTTCCGCAAGCTCGAGTGATGCGCGCCGCATTGACGTGCCAAAGCCCGACACCTACGATGGCACACGAAATGCCACCATCGTCGACAACTTTCTGTTTGGGCTTGATCAATACTTCGATGCCATGGGTGTCCGAGATGAGGCATCAAAAGTGGGCACTGCACCCACCTATCTTAGAGGCGCTGCACAACTATGGTGGCGTCGCAAGCATGGCGAGATGGGCAAGGGTATTTGCACCATCGACACTTGGGCCGACTTCAAGCAAGAACTCCGAAAGCAATTCGCCCCAAGCAATGCGGAAAAGGAAGCGCGAGCGCGCCTACGTCGCCTCAAGCAATCGGGTAGTATGCGGGACTACATCAATGAGTTCACTACCCTCATGTTGGAGATAAGCGACATGTCCGACAAGGATTCGCTCTTCTACTTCCAAGATGGCCTCAAGGATTGGGCCAAGACCGAGCTTGATAGGCGTGGTGTTCAAACACTTGACGACGCCATCGCCGTTGCGGAATCGCTCGCTGAATACTCTACCCAATCCAAGGACAAAAAGGCCAACCAAGGCAAAGGTGGGGGAGAGAGTCGCAAGGACAAGGGCTACAACCGCAAAGATTGGGGGCAGAAAAAGCCGCCTAGCAACAAGAGTGGGCAAGGAAAGTCGGAGGGAAAGAAGGAGGCGCCAAAGCCACGAAGCCCATGCTTTATATGCAACGGTCCTCATTGGGTACGCGACTGTCCGGAGAAGAAGTCGCTTAATGCTCTTGCTGCCCAACTAAAGAGCAACCCTACAATGTCCTCGGAGGAACCCCAACTCAGCATGGGTTCTCTCCAACGCCTCGGCGCACTCAATCGCCAACAGCCCACACTCGTCAAGAAAGGGCTCATGTATGTAAGCGCGAAGATAAATGGCCAGTCCGTTCGCGCGCTGCTAGACACGGGGGCGACGCACAACTTTGTGTCCGTAGATGAGGCCAAGCGCTTAGGCCTCAAGGCCACTAAGGAAGGAGGCACAATGAAGGCTGTAAACTCACCCGCCAAGCCAATTGCGGGAATTGCACAAGGCGTGCACTTAACACTCGGGACATGGAGTGGAAAGATTGATTTCTCCATCGTGCCCATGGATGACTTCAAGATGGTCCTCGGCATGGAATTCTTCGACCAAGTCCATGCCTTCCCGCTGCCCGCTACAAACTCCCTAAGCATCCTCGACGGGAGCAAAGCATGCATGGTACCCACGGAGCGAGGCAAGTCCGAGGAGAAGACACTCTCCGCCATGCAATTCAAGTGGGCGTTCAAGAAAGACCCAAGCTTCTTGGTCTCCATTCGGGAACTAAATGAGGAAGGAAATAGCGGAACGTCGCCAAGCCCCGTCCCTCCACAAATCCGAGCAGTCCTTAAGGAATACAAGGATGTGATGCCTCCAGAACTTCCGAAGAAGCTCCCACCTCGACGAGAGGTAGACCACGCAATCGAGCTGGAACAAGGCGCGAAGCCACCAGCCTTGGCGCCCTACCGCATGGCGCCACCCGAACTTGAGGAGTTGCGAAGACAACTCAAAGACTTGCTGGACGCAGGCTACATCCGTCCCTCAAAAGCCCCATTCGGTGCACCGGTCCTCTTCCAAAAGAAAAAGGATGGATCGCTGCGGATGTGCATCGACTATAGAGCCCTCAACAAGATCACCATCAAGAACAAGTATCCGATTCCCTTGATCGCGGACTTGTTCGACCAGCTTGGCAAAGCGCGGTACTTCACCAAACTCGACTTGCGCTCCGGGTACTACCAAGTGCGCATCGCCAAGGGAGATGAACCGAAGACAGCGTGCACAACAAGGTACGGGTCTTTCGAATTCCTTGTAATGCCTTTTGGCCTTACTAATGCACCCGCCACATTTTGCACTCTCATGAACAAGGTGCTCCAACCATTCCTCGACCGCTTTGTGGTCGTGTACTTGGATGACATAGTGGTGTATAGCACCACGCTTGAGGATCATGCCCAACACTTGCGACAAGTCCTCCAAGTACTTCGAGACAACGAGCTCTTCCTCAAGTTAGAGAAATGCTCGTTTGCCCAACAAGAGGTGGAGTTCCTTGGCCACAAGATTGCGGGCGGGAAGATTATGATGGAGAATGACAAAGTAAAGGCCATCCTTGAATGGGAACCTCCCTCGAAAGTGCCCGAGCTTCGCTCATTCCTTGGTTTGGTGAACTACTACCGCCGCTTCATTAAGGGCTATTCGGCCAAGGCGGCACCCTTGACGGATATGCTCAAGAAAAATAGAACGTGGCATTGGTTCGAAGAGTGCCAACGTGCATTCGAGGAATTGAAGAATGCAATCTCGGAAGAACCCGTCCTTGCACTTCCGGACCACACAAAGCCCTTCGAAGTCCAAACGGATGCCTCAGATTTCGCCATAGGAGGAGTCCTCATGCAAGAAGGCCACCCTATAGCGTTCGAGAGCCGCAAGCTAAATGATACGGAACGCCGCTACACGGTACAAGAAAAGGAGATGACAGCCATCATCCATTGCCTAAGAGTGTGGCGACATTACTTACTTGGCTCACACTTCACGATTATGACGGACAACGTGGCGACAAGCTACTTCCAAACACAAAAGAAGTTGAGTCCGAAGCAAGCAAGGTGGCAAGATTTCCTAGCGGAATTCGACTACCGGCTTGAATACAAACCAGGGAAAGCCAATGTCGTTGCGGACGCCCTAAGCCGCAAGGCAGAATTGGCAACACTTAGCATGAGCCAACCGAAGTCCGACCTTGTCTCACGCATCAAGGAAGGCCTCCAACAAGATCCGCTAGCAAAGGATTTGCTGGAGAAGGTGCTCGAGGGAAAGACAAGGCGCTTTTGGCAAGAGGAAGGCATCCTCCTCACCAAGGGAGATCGGCTGTTCGTGCCTAGGTGGGGAAACTTGCGGAAGGAAGTTATCAAGGAATGCCACGACTCTAAGTGGGCTGGTCACCCAGGAATCGAGCGCACCACCGCACTAGTCCAAGCCTCGTATTTTTGGCCGCACATGAGGGATGACATTGAGGCATATGTGCGAACTTGCCTTGTATGCCAACAAGACAAGGTGGATCATCAACTTCCAGCGGGATTATTGGAGCCGCTACCTTTAGCGACAAGGCCATGGGAAAGTATCTCCATGGACTTCATCACATCGCTGCCCAAGTCCGAAGGATGCGGAAGCATTATGGTCATTGTCGACCGATACAGCAAGTATGCCACATTCATTGCCGCACCCGCCGATTGCAAAGCGGACGAGGCAGCCCGCCTATTTGTCAAGCATATTGTGAAACTTTGGGGAGTTCCAAGGAGCATTGTGAGCGATCGAGACCCTCGGTTCACTGGACGCTTTTGGACGGAGCTCTTCAAGATGTTGGGGACCGATCTCAAGTTCTCGACAAGCTTCCACCCACAAACGGATGGGCAAACCGAGCGCATTAATGGCCTCCTCGAGATGTACTTGAGGCATTATGTGAGCGCTCATCAGCGAGATTGGGCGAAGCTACTCGACATTGCCCAATTTTCTTATAACTTGCAGCGAAGTGAGGCTACAGGCAAGAGTCCGTTCGAGGTCGTCATGGGATTCCAGCCCATGACCCCCAACGCCATAGCCTCTACTTACGGAGGGAAAAGCCCCGCGGCACACAAGCTCGCCCGCGAATGGCATGAGGAAGCGGACATCACGCGAGCATACCTCGACAAAGCCGCGAGGAAGATGAAGAAATGGGCGGATACAAGGAGACGGCATGTTGAGTACAAGGAAGGTGATCAAGTCATGATCAAGCTCCTACCCCAACAATTCAAAACGTTGCGGAAAGTCCACAAGGGGTTAGTGAGGCGCTACGAGGGACCCTTCCGAGTTGTTCGACGTGTGGGCAACGTCTCGTATCAACTCCAACTTCCGCCAAGACTCAAGATCCATCCGGTCTTCCATGTGAGTCTTCTCAAGCCATATCACGAAGACATGGGAGACCCAAGTCGCGGAGAATCGAGGCGCGCGCCAACCGCTGTTGTCACCGCGTTCGACAAAGATGTGGACTACATCATTGCGGACCGAGTGGTTTCGAGGAGGGGCGTGCCAGCACATAGCGAGTACTTGGTGAAGTGGAAAAACCTCCCCGAGAGCGAAGCCACATGGGAACGTGAAGAAGATTTGTGGCAGTTCGCTGAGCACATCCAGAATTTCAAGCATGAAAGCGCGACGAGGACGCCGCGAGCTTAGGTGGGGGAGGATGTCGCGGACCGCCCAATTTGCTAGCCCAAATGCCCACAATTTCGGGCTAGAGAGCCAACACAAAGCCAAGAGTGCTAGCTTGGCCCAATTCCGGAATATTCTAGGCAACTCTAGCACATGTGAGCTTGTAAATACTCTAGAATTCTCCATAGAATTCCAGCACATGTACATAGCTAGAAAGTGATAGAATTCTCTAGAATCCCTAGAGCTTGACAAGCCTCCCCTATAAATATGGGATGGCATTTGGCATTTGTATCCAACAAACTCACAACAAGCATTGTAATCTCTCTTTGTGCAATACAAGTCTCTCATTTGGCTCAATTGCTTTCTTCTCTAGTTCGAGAAGCTCTAGGCTTACTTAGCAACATTCGGCAAGTTGTCTAAGTGCCGCACGGGTTAGCTGCGCAAAATACTCATCCCGTGACATTGTGCTTAATTTAATGTAGGCAGCTGGCTTTCTTTACAGGACCTACAGGTTCTTTTATTGTAGATAATGAAGTGTCAGTTTGACATCATTTCCATAAGTTTTTTATTTCTTCCACCCACCAAGCTCCTCTGTTCTTCAAGCTTCCAAACTCACGACAAGCTTTTATGTTTATTTCTCTAAAAAAATAAGGTGAAAAATATGTTTGAGCATCAATTCGTTTACCGAGATTACTCAATAATAAAATATCCTCTTAATGCCATTTACAGTTGGAGGTCTACTAAATACTACTTTCAGAAATTTAACAAAATTGATAAAAAAACTTACATTTATTTTATTCTATTTTTAAGGTTCATTTGTTAATTAATTATTTTTATGAATAGATCAATTAATACCCCTACGAGTGTTGTTGTAAGAATATTATTGTAAAAATAAATAAAAATAAGAGCATGACTATTATATATTCAACAACAGGGTGCAGTTCCTCAATTCGTTTATTTCATGTGATTTATGCTATGTGATTTATGTTATGTTATACTGCTATGAACACCATTGATTTGTGTTGTGCACTTGTGTTATACTACTGTGATTTTTGTTTCTGTTAATATTTCCTTTAGTTACATTAGTTGTGTTTTGGTTCTATCACTAATGGTGAAAGTGAAATTTGAAATTTTATTATTGATCCGGGTTCAAAACCTAGAATTTGGAAACCCGAATTTTTTCGGGTTGAACCCAAAGCCGGATGGAAAAAACCAAGTTTTAATTCGGGTCCGGGAGAAAAAAAATGACCTTTGGGTCCGGAACCGAAAAGGTTAAACCCGGACCCGGATTTTGCCATCCCTAGTCACTCTTGTAAAGCTTGATCAGAACAATTTCATCGTCTGGCAAGCTCAAGTGCTAACATCAATTAAAGGAAATGATTTAAAAGGCTTCATTAATGGAGATCGTGCATGTCCTGAACAATTTCTTCCTACTAATCACACTGAAGGTAGTGCTTTAACTTAATCAAGCTCTAAAGAGGTAATCCTGAATATGATGCTTGAATGAAAACAAATCAGCAACTCTTAAGCTAGCTTATGTCCTTAATTCAATAGAACTTGCTCTCTACTGTGATTCATTATGTTACAACAAAGGAACTTTGGGAAACACTCACAAGTATGTTAATCTCTCAAACTCATGCTAGGTTAATGCCTTTAAAAATGCAAATTCAAACTCAAAAGAAAAGATTGATGAGCATGACTGAATATTTTGCTAAAATAAAATGTATAGCTAATAATTTTGCACTTGCTGGAAAACCTATTGAACTGAATGATTTTATCATGCATATTTTGACTAGACTAGATTCTTCTAACTATGAATCTCTAGTTACTACTGTCTTAGCTAGAGGTGAAAACATCACATTGGATGAGTTCTATTTTTTACTGTTAAGCCATGAGAATAGAATTGAGCAGAATAAATGAAAAATGAGTAGTAATGTTTTTCATAATTTGTTTGCAAATGTTGCTAAAAAGAACAAACTTTTGGTAAGAATTCTGGAGGTTATCAGAAGAACAATGGTGGATTCTTTGGAACTAGAAACAGTTTTAGAGGCTTTGATAATGGAGGTCTAGGCAACAATTTTAGAGGCTTAAATAATTGAAGTCCAGGCCCATTTGGTACTAATACTCCTGATGTCATTTGTTGTATCTGTTTTATACCACGACATGCAGCTAATAAGTGCAAGAACATGTTCAATTCAAACTTTGTATCTCAAAAGAATTATGGTTGAGGTTCTTTTCATAGAGGTTTCAGGCCAAATTCAACACAATTTAGTATAGGTGCTTTTCATGCAAATAATGGAAGAAGACATTTCTTTGGCTCTGGTAGAAGTGGTGGTTTTTATATGCCAAGAGGATCAAATTTTCATGGCAACACCGTTTACTCAGACCCTACAGCCTTTTATGCTCTTAGGTCTATTGATCAAGCTACTGACTATACTAGCTTTAATGGCTATAATAGCTTAACTAATTAATTCTTTGGAGCATCAACTTCAGCAACACCTTTTCTGATGGCTCCAGCATTTGAGGCTCTTAAAGATCCTTCTTGGTACTTTGACATTGGAGCTACCAATCACATTACCAATAATGCATGTAAATTACTTGAGCCTAAACTCTATACTGGTGCTGAAAAGCTCTTAGTTGGTATTGGTCATTCCTTGCATATTGAACACATTGGATCAATTTTGCTTACGACCATCGCACATGAACCTTTATGTTTCAAATATGTGTTACATGTTCCTAATATCATAAAAAATTTACTCAGTATATCACAGTTACTATCAGACAATAATGTGATTCTTAAGTTCTTTAAAAGCTTGTGCTATATGAAGGCAAGGAACATAGGAGTCATTTTACTTAAGGGGTTACTAAAGGAAGCTTATATCAAGTGCAAACTTTTTCTCATCAGTCATAAGATCAAACAACTTTACTCAGTCAATCCTTTGCAAGTAAAAATGAGCCTTTGTTTGCTTCATTTCCTACTTCTTTAAGTGTTAATACAAGTGTTCTGAATCATTCATCCCAGTTTAATAAATTGTCATATAAACCTTCTGTTTTGATTGTTACTATTGGAACAACTGATGTAAATCTTTTTCATCAAATGTTAGGTCATTGATAACTCAATGAAATGAAAGTTATTATGACATTCTAGATTTAAATCAATATTACTTAGAGAGTAAATAATGTGTTTCTATTGCCTTTTTGTTAGATTTTTCATAAACATTCATTTTAGTTTAGTCTTAATAAATTTTGCTTAATTTAGAATAATTCGTGCGTAAATAGTGTGCTTAAATGCTGATGCAATAGGCTTGTAAAAATGAGAAAGAAAATGGTTACAAAATAATTAAAACAAATCTGGAATAATGTAGTGTTGTATTCGTTGATGTAGCAATCCTGGAACAATGACAGAGAAAATTTAGAGCGGGATATTTACATAATCGCGATCTGCAGTTTTCTAATTTGATTTATGCACGCCCTAGGCTTCTGTTTACCCTAGTTTTCAGTTATAAAAGGAGCACGCATCATATGAAAAAGTACAACTATCAATAAACGTCGAAGAAATCAAAAGGAAAAGAATGAAAAATCAGAATTCAAAGGAGGACAAGTCTGCACCAGTGAAGAGATCGGCAGAACTATTTGGTTTCAATTTTCATCATTCTTTACCTGTCCCTTTTCTTACTCTTTGATTGAACTGATGTATTTCATGATTGATATTTGTTGTTTGTTTTTCTTTTTCAAAGTATAAACTAAATTTGATTGTAGTTGAGTGACAAAATATCTTAATGGGTTCTTGACTGTTCTTATGAGTTGCTGTAAGATTGCTGTAGCATTTTGCTCTAATAGCTTATATTACAATCATTATTTTGGTTGAGCTCTCATTTAATAGTTCAAGTTAAGAGAGAGCCACAAAAGGGCTTGTCTTAGTGGAAATTATTAGAGTAATATTTGATCTTAATTTAAGTTTCCTAGATTGAGTTTAATATTAGTCCTAAAAGGGCCACACTTTAGTTAAGATTTGTGAAGAACTAAATATAGGGATTCACCTTATAGGGTAGAGGAAGTGTATGTTCATAATGTCATACCTTAGATGAAATAAAAATTGGTCATTGTAAGGTGCTTAAGGGTATGAAAAGTCCAACAAGCGACAGCTGAGGATGCAAAATAATTCTGCTCAGTGCTGTAGAAATTGTTGTAGTAACTGGTGTTAATTTGAACAAAACAGTCAACTCATAAAGAGAGTTTAATTATTCAGCTACCCAATTCTCATTAAATTCTTCTTTACGCAATTCATCTAATTTACTTTATTACTGCATTTATTTTACTAAAATTGTTAATTTCGGTAGTAATCAACTTTAATTAGATTTCTCTATAGATAAAGAAAGTTTGCACTATCGTGATTACTGTAACATTTCTAGTAACATCAGTTCATGTGGACATGATCTTGAATATTCATCACTTTATTATTTGTTATGTACACTTGCACATGACATCAATAACAATTGAGTTAAATTAACCAACAATCATCCAACATCTCATACTCTCAAAACTATACTGAGAAATTGTGATGGCTTTGTTGGTTTAAATAAAGTGTAGAATTTTGATTTTGCAATGCCTGTCAATTTGGCAAAAACCATATGTGCATTTCAATTTTGTTTTAACTAAAACTACAGAACCTCTTCAGTTAATGTATATTGATCTTTGGGGCCCCTCTCATATTTCCTCTACTCAAGGCTAATCATATTATCTTTCTATTTTAGATTATTACAGCAGATTCGCCTAGATATTTTCTTTAACATTTAAGTCTGATGCTTTGTAAGTATTTATAGAGATCAAATTGTTCATTAAAAAACAATTACACAAACAAATCAAAACCATTCAAATAGATTGAGGGGGAGAGTTCAGAAATTTCTCATCCTTTCTTACTTATCTGGGATACAGTTTAGACATTGTTGTCCTCATATACACCATTAAAATGACAGAATATAAAGAAAACATAAACACATATTACAAATTGGTCTTAAATTATTGGCACAAGTAAAGTTGCCTTTGAAGTTTTGGTGGAACGCCTTTCACACTGCTGTTTTTCTTATCAATAACTACCATCAACAACACTTGCAAATATTTCTCCATATCAAAAATTTTTTCAGCAAAAACCAGATTATTCTTTTCTCAAAGTGTTTGGATGTGCATATTATCCTTATCTCAGATCATACAACAGGCATAAACTGGAATTTAGAATTGGAAGGTCTGTTTTTATTGGTTATAACTCTTACCACAAAGGTTATAAAATATCTTCACTCATTTGGTAGTGTCTATATTTCCAATCATGTCATTTTTTTATGAAACTTCTTTTCCTTATGTAGTTGGATCAAATTTTTCCTCTATCATACAGTCTTGTAATGCATCAAACTCAACTTTTACTCCTTCTCATACTGTCTTTTTTGTTTCTGAGATACAAGCACCCTTAGCAACTACACCTACTAATGATCATCATAATCTTTCTTCTTCTGCTATTAATGAGGAAAGCTTATCTATGTCTTCACATGTTGATCAATCTCATGTTAACATAAACCAAAATACTCCACCTATTGCTTTTTCACCTTTATACTCTCTACCTTATAGTTTACCACCACCCTCACCTATTAGTCATCTTATGATTATAAGGTCTAAGGCTGGAATTTATAAACCTAAATCTTACCTTGCTTCTTTACTTGGCAAACCAGCTGAACCTATATCAGTATCCCAAGCTTTGACTAATCCAAAGTGGTTTCAAGCTATGCAATCATAGTATCAAGCTCTTTAAGCTAATAATACTTGGGAATTGGTCTTACCAACTGCATCAGTTAAAGAAATAGGTAACAAATGGGTTTTTCGAATTAAATACAACTCGGATGGTTCTATATTTCACTACAAAGCTAAATTTGTAGTCAAAGGGTTTCATCAAACATAAGGAGTGGGCTACAATGAAACATTTAGTCCAGTTCTAAAAGCTTCAACTGTTAGAATTTTACTCAATCTAGCAGTCATAAACAAATGGTCACTTAGGCATGTAGATGTCAATAATATCTTCCTCAATGGCAATTTAGTTGAAGATGTATACATAAAGCAGCCGAGGGATTTATTGATTCTACCAAGCTTCATCATATATGTAACCTAAAGAAGGCTCTTTATGGTCTTAAACAAGCTCCTAGAGCTTAGTTTAATCGATTGAAAATAGCAATGGTGCAACAGTGTGGTTTCATGAGTTCGAAGTTAGACAGTTCTTTGTTTTCCAAAAGAGTAACTAGTCATATGCTTTAGGTACTAGTTTATATAGATGACATAATCATTACTGGCTCAAGCTCCTTTCTTATTCAGCAACTTATTTTAGATATGCAGCACACATTTGCTTTAAAGGATTTATGGGAACTGAACTATTTCCTTGGAATTTAGGTAGCTAAAACAGCCAATGGTCTTCATTTATATCAGGCCAAATACGTTGATGATCTTTTATCCAAGCATAACATGGCTGCCTGCAGTCCTGTACCAACTCTCATATTAATAGGGCAACATATCACCAAGGATTCAGGTACAACTATTGTTAATGCTTCAGAATATAGAAGTTTAGTTGGTGCATTATAGTATATCATACTAAGCAGACCTAAAATAGCATTCTCTGTAAACAAACTAAGCCAACTTATGAACTGTTCTAAAACTACACATTTGAAAGCTTGTAAAAGGCTATTAAGATACCTTAAGGGTGCTATTCATTTTGGGTTGCATTTCTATTGTTGTGGTAGCATACAAATCAACTGTTTCAGTGACTCAGATTGGCGTGTGATGGAGATGATAGAAGGTCAGTGGCAGGATATGCAGTGTATATTAGTCCAAACTTGATATCATGGCTTTCAAAGAAGCAGGCAGTAGACTAAAGATCAAGTATAGAGGTTGAATACAATTTTGTTGTTGAAGTGCTTATTATATGGTGTGACAATCAAAGAGCAATATCTTTTGCTTACAATCCAGTGTATCATGCTAAACCTAAGATATTCATTCCATTAGAGAAAAGGTAGTTGCTAAGAAGATTGAAGTATGCTTTATTTCTAGTGAAGACCAAACAGCAGATGTTCTAACCAAGCCTTTAACATTTGGACAGTTTCATTATCTAAGAAGCAAGTTAAACGTCAATTCTAGACAGTTTAGCTTGAGTGGGGATGTTAGTGATTATAGTGAAGCATGATAAGTTTTGTAGACTTGCTCACATCAGATTGGTTCTCAGCTGATAATAGAGCATAGTTAGTTAAGCCAACTATGCATAACGTTGAAGTTGTTAAGTATTCATCAGAGCATGTAGCAGAATTAGTTTAGCTGAAAGATGCTTCTATAAATACAGTCGTTGTAATCATTTTTAGTGTGTTAATAAAAATAACAAGAAGTCTCCAGATCTTTCTTCTCTCATCTCTCTCTCTTTTTCTTTCATTTTCTAGCTAGCCAAACATCCTTTATTAATATTTCTTTCACCTAGAAATTTAACTCTAAATCACGCACACAATCAATAAGGATGGTGATATGGTAAGGTTTCTCCCAAGAAACTGAAAGCAAAATGCTATGCTGGGATCAAATAAAAAGCAATACAAATGTTTAGCGCATAATGCATAACACTCTTTGGTTTATTGGCACGAGCTAGCGTAGCAGGGGCACAGCAACCCTGTGCCACTGCCCTTTTATTTATAGATCACATATATCATAGTTACTATATTACCCTATAGTCCATTTAGTTTCTAAACAATTTGTCCTAATTCCCCACAATTCCCCTATTACTGTTATGTTTCATTTCAAGCCATTATATTTTAAATTTAAAAGCTAACACGTTGGTATTTATCTCATGTTTGTTACGTTATTATGTAACAAAACAATGCGCACATATACATACACACACACACGCGTGTGTGTGTATCATCTATTTCGCACAATTTCATAAAAGTGTAATAAATTGTACAGAGAACAAAAACATGATCATGAAAGCATCTCTAAAGTTTGGGGAGCAGGCTTGTGCTTACATATTTACATGTGACTCGGCCCTCTGCAAAAGTTGCTTTTGCTACTTTCATTTTGGCATCTTTGCTCCAAGTTGTGTGATGGCATCAAATATTGTCAGAGTTTCTTTCTTTCTTTTTTTTATTTTCCAGAACTCGTTATAGTTCTATAGATATATTACAATTGAAATTCATTGGGATTCTCGAAATATACTATCTATTTGTAGCGCAGCCAATGAATTTGTGGAGCAGCATTCTGAAAGTTTGATGGAAGGAGATATTGAAGACAATTTCATATTGTAAATGGATTTCTTTTTCACTGGTTCCGATTCTCTTGCAAGAAGTAAGTAAAGAGACTGATGACCTCATCGACAGTTCCCAAAAGCACAGTTCTATATGATCAAAATTCTGCCTCCATCTGAAGTCCCTCGTTAGACATTTATATTCAATGGTACAAGACTAATAATTGAAGGCCCACTGTAACTTTGCTATGGGGATAAAACAATTCATAATCGATCCCATTGAGGCATTACATTAATTTAAAGGGGACTGAGCAGTGGGAATAAAATAATAAAAGCATCAATCTGTACGGAAGACCTTACTTTCCAACTGATATGCTTTGGTAAAGAAGGCAGGCCAACAGAGGTATGTGGACATGATGCTGCTAACTGTGGAAGCGCCAATAAGCATGTTCATTACAACAATCTGCAGTTGAATGGCTTCCAGAGGAGAAGCTCCTCCCATTATCATGCCAGTCATTGCGCCGGGAAGCGAGATGAGACCCACAGTTTTGGCATTATCCAGAACAGGAGACAGTGCAATGACCAGAGACCTCTTCACCTGCTGCTTTGTTGCCTGCCTCGGTGTTGCGCCTAGAGCCAATGCCGTCTCCACCTGTAAAAGTAAATCCGCAATTAGAAAGAAGTCGTTGCCAATTCCACGGATCCGAAGGAACCGACACTCGAAATTGGTACTTCTTACATTGACACTTACCAAGTTCAACTGAATCTTGATATCATCTCGAAGCCTTTTCATTGTGACCCCAGTTACTGTCATTGCATTTCCAACCATCATTCCTGCGACTGGGATGATGTATCTTGGGGTAAAAGGGAAGACGTTTAGTACCACAAGCATAAGCATTGTCACTGCCGTTCCTGCCAGAATAGAAGCTCCGGCGACATACTTCCCACGGGGTACATGTTTAGCTCGTTGACCGGCTGTATAACCAGCAACAGTGACCTACAAGAAACAGTGAAACTATACATTTTAATAACAAAGCTTCCATGAGAGACATACCAATACCAAATAGCAATGCCAGAAATATGCCATAACTTCAAAAGAGATTAATAATTTTTTTTTAAGAAAAAAAAGATTGGAGGCCACACAAGGCCTTGCATGTTCAAATTTTTATATTTTTCACTAGTAGTGATGCATTGGGGTAACAGATTGAAGATAAAATCACTTTGTCGAATAATTCTAGGCACAATGATGACTAGATGATGCTCTAATGAAAAAAAACCAAGACTATGATAAGCTAAAAAGTGAATTTAGCTAAAATAAGAGTATTACTAAATGACATACCTAATCTAACTCTAATTAAAAAGAACAAAAAATTAAAATTCTAAAATTGTCCTGCATGAGTAGCTATCCAATAAGTGTAAATTACCTATCGTCTCTTTATGTCCTTTCCTATCAGATAAGCTGAACTAGAGCACGCAGTCTCTGTATACGTACAATAAAAGTTCCAAACCGTCAGCTGAATTATGCCCTGTTTCCAATTCTTTAAATCTTATTTTAATTCATTTTCTTTTCTTCCTTTTCTTTTTTCCATTTGTTGAGCTTATAACAGAAAAATCCAACCGATTATACCAGCAATCAGAAATAAATAAATAAGTAAACCACCGACGAGATCATGAACTCAGTTTTTTTTTTTTTCCTTTCCCTTGGCAAACAAACAAATATATGGTGAAATGAAACGCAAAAATATTAGAGAAATGGAGAAGAAATACAAACCATGAAAAGGTAAGCTAAAATAATCCATCCTCTGTTATCCTGACTGAAAATGAACTGAAGAACAAACCCAATAACGGAGAGCTGAAGGAAAGCTCTGACAATGGAGTAAATCATCTCTCCTTCTATCCCAAGCTTCTGTAAAAAGGACAACAGGACAGCCAGCAGCACAACTGCAGCGGCAGCCAGTGGCTTTATCATGCCCTTGAGAAAATCAAGCAGCCACTCAACATCCATGGTTCCCATTTAGGAGATCTTTTGAGTTTTTGCAGCCCTCTTCGAGTAACTTACGATGAATGAATCTTCGTGGGACTTGTTCCCTCTTCAACTTTAAGTTTAATTAAGGTCCCTGACCAACCAGGCTCACAAAAATGCAAGTTAATTATTTAATAAGATAAGGAAGTGTCGTTTATAGAGAAACGACCTGCCTTAGATCAAAACACTTGCAACCTAGTGGAGTTACTATTTGACGAAGAATCATAAAAATCATGATCATAAAATCAAAAAGAATAAGAAAAATGTTAAAAAGAGAGAAAAAGGAGAGAAAAATGGGAGAAAATATATTGAAAAAAAATAAATTAGATAAAAAATAAAATTCTCTTATTTTTTTATTTTTATTCTATTTTTCTCTCTCTTCAGCCTTGCTTAAAGAATAAAACAAAAGCAAAGTTATGTCAGATTACGTGGCAGCTTCTGAGTTAACGAATGCCTCGCTGTTTGAGAGTAGGTGGCGCCGAAGGTTAAATGGACGTACGTACGGCTTATGCGAAACAATCGGTTCTGCTGGGTGGTGGGTGGGGCCTACAGTGTTGATAACTCGGCACGACTTAACTGGTGTCGACTGGGAAGCCAAAACGATTGTTCTGGACCGAATCAAACGGTTAACTGTCGTTTAAAGAATAAATTATTTTAGATAACTATTAGTCCAATCCGATCAATATTATTATGAATTTCCATCAGATGCGCCGTCCCACACATTGTGATGCGTGATGATGTACATGAAAAATTTTTATTTACATAATTATGCTCTAAATTTATATTTTTATAAATAAAAATTCGCCACATGTACTATCACACACCATAATATATGTGATGATGCCCATTAGATTTTAGCTTAGATCTCTTATTGTTGTTATTATTATTAGTTTGAGAAGCGTCACACAGTTTACAATTTTACAATTAAATATTTTCAATATTGCAAGTAACCAATAATGTTTTGTTGGAGAAGTGATATAGTATAATCTATATAATACTTTACTGTTTTTATTCGAAGGTCATACTTATAAATACTATACAAGTATCAATTGAAAATTAAAAAAAAAAAAGAGCATTATTATTATATTTAAATTGATTCAAACTTTCGATCTATTCAAACTTCAAGCCAAAAGATAAATGCAACTATATTTAAGTCATGTTTCTTTGAACTATTGTCATTTTACTTTTAGGAAATTTATAACCTACCCTCAAATAAATTGACATTTTGCACAACGTTCTCAATAAATTTAACTTGTTACACTGCGCACAAAAAAAATTAACATTTTGCACCACATCCCCAATTCCGTTATTTTCTCAGTTAAGTTTAACAGTGGAGGGGTAAAATTGAAAGTTTGTTCCTTAAATTAATTTTAATCGGAATCCTCTTTATTGCAATTAAAATTAAAATCTTTAAAAAATTAAAGGAAAAATAATAGTAGTGACAATGTATATGTAACAAAAATTTTTTTATTACAATTAAAATAAAAATCTTAAAAAATTAAAGGAAAATAATGATGGTAACAAATGTACTTGTAATAAGAATTTTTTATTAAAATTGAAATAAAAATCTTTAAAAATTAAAGAAAAATAATAGTGGTGACAATGTACGTGTAACAAGAAATTTTTTATTGCAATTGAAATAAAAATCTTTAAAAAAATTAAAGGAAAATAATAGTGGTAACAAATGTACATGTAACAAAAATTTTTTTATTAAAATTGAAAAAAATCTTAAAAAATTAAAGGAAACAATAGTGGTGACAATGAACATGTAAGAAGAATTATTTTTTATTGCAATTGAAAAAAAACTTAAAAAATTAAATGAGCTAAAAAAATTTTTTACAAAGAGGGGTATTTTTGTCATTCAATCAAAAGTTAAACGGAGCCTTTAGAAATAACTGAAAAATTAATAGATTTGGGGGCGTGGTGCAACAAGTCAAATTTATTAGGAACGCGATGCAAAATATCAACTTATTTAGGGATAGATTACAAATCTCCTTTTATTTTTTTTCACCCACCTTGCTTATAGTCTGGTATCATCTCCAGACATAAACACAAATTACATAATTTTTTCATATTCTTTTTCTTCCTCAAAACTAGTATTAGATGAATCGATTTTCTTCTTTGACAAATGACAAGTTAATTGAGCTATTCCTTAAATCATGTTTGGTCGTAAGAACCAATAAAGGAGAGGGGAGGAGAACAGAAATTAGAAGAGTGGAGAGGGAAAAAAATAGAGGGTAAAGGAAAATTTAATTCTTTTTCAATTTGGAGTGGAATCTTAGGGGAAAAAATACACGATATTTATGGAGTATAAAATCTTCAATAGTTTCTATTAGATATAATTTAAAATTTTTGAATTCGGGAACAATTTAATTTGAAATGTAAATAGTACAATAAATAAATTAGTTATAATTAGGTTTATAATTTAATTAAACATTATTTTGAAATTAATTTACTTTTTTTGAAAGGGTAATTTATTTATTGTTACTAAAAATAATTTAATTTAGTTTAATTTAATTTAATTCAATATTATTTAAACTCAAACATTAAGATGACGATGCTTTTGGAGAGATAAGCCTTCAGCTTTTTCTTCGTCACTTTAAATTTGTGATTGTTATTATTATTATTTTTCCCTGAAAAAAATAATTTAATTAATAGAAAATCCAAAAGTTTTGGTTTTTATCTCTTGCGAGTAATGAAGAATTAGAGATTGAAGTGAATGACGATTCACGTAAACTACGTGTAAGCAATTTTGAATTAAACAATTTCAAAGGGTAAATATGGCAATTGGTTACAGTGCCGAAGCAGAATTCCTTGCTGGCTACGGAGGAATCTCAAATGCTTAAAAATAAATAATGATTTACTGCAAATAGAAAATGACAAGTCCTCTTCCAAGTTCCAACTTCCGAGACAGGCAGAGAAAGAAAGAAAATGACACGTGCTAAGATGAACAAGAAATGTCAAATGTCGGCCGTCTGCGTCCTTGCCTGTACCATGCTTTGTTTTTTATATTGTTTTCATACGCAAGATTGAGATTGCTTCAGACAATTGAGATCATTACAAAAAAACGGAGGATAGTAAAACTAAAACATACATTATGTAAGAAGCATAGGGTCCATACCATTTTTTTATCTTTTTATGATTCAACTATGGGATTCAATTTAAGAGTTGCAAAAGTTATTTCCAACGGTTTAGATATTATAATTTAGTTATTAACGATGTAATTCCTTATGTTTACTAAAAAAATAAGAAAATATTAAATTTCAAAATTTTGAGATATTGGTCCATTAAATATTTTATTGTCAAAGATAATTTAGTAAACAAACATATTTATATATGAATGATATGGATGGATTATTTTAACGTGGTAAAATACTCTCCACTTCTATTTACTTAAAATACTAATTATATTTTAATAATACTATTTTGTATTTAGTGTAACACAAAATTGGATAAAGTTTTATATAAATTTTTACAATATTAAAATAAAAAATAAATAAATATTAAATAAATGCTTGGATAGTCATTTAAATTCATTATAGAGTTTATAAATAATATTTTCAAATTAATAAATTTTGTTTATGTAAATTTGAGATTATTACTTATATTTTATCCCACGTATGAAACTTATCAATTATTTATTTAATATGAAAACAAATAAATTATATAATACTTATTCTATTATTTAAATTTAAGATTATAAAGAATGAAACGTAAATTTAAAATTGATTGAGAAGGAGATAGAGAGTATAAATTTTTTAGAATTTTAAATTATTATATTTTAATTGGGTTTATTAAATAAAATTGTTAAAACTTATAATTTTTATTATTTACAGAAAAAAATAAGGATTGTTGAAGAAAATGCCAAATAAACTTTTTAGAATTTTGAAATTATTATATTTTAATTGGGGCTTATTGTATAAAATTTTGAAAACTTATAGTTTTTATTATTTACAGAAAACTACAGGGACTGCTAAAGAAAATAGTAAAATGGCGTTTGGTGTAACGGGGTTAAGATAGTTTTGTCCAGAAGCATAAGTCATATTGGCTATCCAACTGGAAATTTGATAAAGAACTTAAAAGATGATAACAAAAATAGTGTCCTATTTGTGTGTAGTTATAGTGTTAACTAAAAATTAGTCTGAGATTTTACTATTAATTAATTAATACAATAATCTCACGAGTCCGAAGTTATTTTTTACATCATTATATTAGATTATTCATTTCAAATTTTTATATTCATCAAAGGGTAATCAGCAGCAAGCAAAATATGGATTCAATTTTTCCCTCATAGATACTTTGATTTCTTCGGCAAAATACCAAAGGAGATATAATGATGAAACATAAACGTTGAGATTCAAAGATAGAGAAATAAAAGTTTTCGAAAGTTTATGGGAGTCTGAAATTTCATTGATAAAAGTTTGAATAACAAATTAAGGTTTTAAGGCCCTTTTGTATTATTCCTAAATAATCTGAATTTACCTAAATAAGCAAGCCTAAATTATTATAATATAATCTAATAAAATTCTACTAATTGGAATAAGAAAGACAAAACAAATGGTACTCTATCTAAAAGAAATAAAAATTTGAAAGGAGTAGAAAAAGAACTTAAACTTGCAAAATGACCACTAAAGAAATAAAATTTCCAAGTAGCGCAATATAGCTTAGCTTTGTCTCATCGCAAACTTTACAGTGATATATTATGAGCCTATAACAAACACCAATAAATCAAGTTATATCATCAAAAAGGCACCCTACTCAACCTATATAACCAACCTATATCAGTTCCCTTCACTTAGGAAAGAACTCACCCTCACGTTATATTGGCACAACTCCTTATCATCCAAATTGTACTCAAACAAATCAATCACATTAAATATATTAAACATATTTTAAATTATCTAATTATTAACATAATTTTGACTATTAAGTTAGTAAATCCTTAGCTATTAAAATTTTCCTTTGATCTTAGCTTACAAATAAAATTATTTTTTCCCCATGATTTGAGGATACCTATGTGGAATCTTTTTTTTAAATTTATTTTGTTAATAACAAGCAAAATGTGGAATCTTTTTTTTTAAGTTAATAAACATATTAATCCTAAAAGTAGTTATCTTTAATGATTGATTGTTGTTGACTTATTAAAATATGAAAATATCCTTTTTTTAACAATTTTGTTAACTAGCAATTTTAAATTATCTCTTCTTAATTTCAATTGGTTAGCCATAGGTTTGGTGTCCACGAGTGTAAAATAATTTTTTTTAAAGTATTTAGGTGCGTGCTATAAGTATTTGAAATATTTGTGTGTATTTTAAAAAATTTAAAAAGATTTAGGCCTTTGAAAATTAGCTTACATTATATAGAAGTTTTATCTTTTTTTATTAATTGATTGAAATGAGAATATAAAAATATTATTTTATCTCTATGATGGTAAAAAATAACAGAGAAATAATTTGATATTTAAAAAAAATGATTTAAAGGTTACCAATTCACGATAAACTGAAATTTACTCTTAATTTAAAAAATGCCTTGTTTTTGGGAAAGAAAGTATGGCCAAAGGCCCACTGGTCCAATTCAGTTCGGGCCAGCAATTTGGACTTTCAAGCTCCCAAAACGCAGCGGATCATCATCGACTCGTTACGGTCAGTACTCCCCACATGCCTTTCTCCCACAAGTCCCGGCAACAGAAGCCATCGCAAAACCCTGATTACTTATTACTCCAAAGCCATGAGCCTTCTTCGAAACGCAATCAAATCGAGCGTTTCGCTTAGAACGATTAAGCCGATTCACAGCCTCCCGTCTCTTCTTCGTCAATCCCCGAAACATTTCTCGACCGAAACAGAGGCACCGCCGCCGCCGCCTAATGATGCGTCAATCGATCTGTTTCTTCAAACACCAACTAAAGGTACTAATTCTGTCGCATTTTTGGAATTAACTTGATCGCATTTTTCGCTATTTTGTGTCGAAATCAGGGTTTAGGGTTTAGGGAAAAAATAATGCACTTAAGGAATTTTATCATTTATATGAATTTATTTTGTTTAACTACAGCTATATATTTGTTTATTTATTTATTTATTGAACCGGGGTTCCTATATTCGGAACTTCGACGACAGAAAAAAAATTATTTTTTTGATTTTTTTTTGCTTTGTTATTAGGTGTGGTTTATGGGAAATTGTTGGGCATATCAAGGCAAACACTGAAGAGTGATATAATCAACTTGCTTGAGGGCTGTAATTTGACGCCAGATGATCTCAAAGTCAACTACACCCGCAACTATATGCCCGTTGCAATGTATTTGCTCTCGTTGCTTTATTTTATATGTTTTCTAGCTGGAATTTTGTTTAGATATTTTGATGCTTGATTTTTCGTTTTCTAAATGTTCTCTCTTGTGATCAGGATGGTGCAATTCCCTTCTTTTAGTGCATATGATAATGCCTTTAGGCTTATTGGGAGAAAGGGCCGCTTGTACAGATTAGAAAGGGTAATGCTGCTGCTTATACACACACCAAGTTTTGACAGATTATGTTGTTTTTTACCATAAATTTTTAATAGCTCTTATACTTCTGTGCTTGAATATCAGGCTGATCAGAGTGAATGGGATATTGTCATGCCCTATAATGGAAAAACTGTAAGTAATGTTCTTGGTTATATGTATTCTTAAAATAATGATAAAAAATGGTTCTCAATTATGCATGCCTCTTATATGTTACTGTAATTAAGAACACCCCCCCCCCCCCCATTTACTGTTCTGATCATCTGATGTTTACAATATTTCCCTGTACTGATCTTAAAGAAAAAAAGAAAATATAAAAACGAAGGCTTGTCCTACAAGAAGTTGTTGGCTGTTGAGGCTAACTTGTGAGGCTGGCTGTTTGATGAGTTGTCTGAAATCAGCAAATCACATGAATTGGAATCGACAGTCTTTAGGGGATTGGGTCATTGATCACTGGGAAAGAGTAGCATCTGTGTCTTGTCAGTTGTGATACGAGATCATATTAACATAAAAATTAGAGGAAGTCACAATTTTTGTTTTTTTAACTGTTGTGAGATTCTATAAGCCACTTAGCCAATTCACATTGTAAGAGAGGAAGCTGTACGCCATGTGGTAGAATTGTGGTACTGTGTTAATATGCTGGCTGTATGACAGGCCCTTTCTACTACAACTTTCAGTCTTGCAAACTTTATCATCGCTCTTGCTCGTAGAATTATCTTTTAAGTCTTTAGAATAGTATTTTGTGAATATCAGTAGTGTGTGGACTTTTCTGTGCCATAAGGCAATAATTCTCTCAAGCAACTGTAAATCTGTGTTTGTGTTGGGTTATTTAGTATTATGGATTCTGAAGTCTGTTGAGGCTTATGGGATACCACTTTGTTGTGTTTGTGTTCCTGTACCTGCTTCAGTCCTCTAATATGCAGATATTAGATTTGGCAATTGTTGTGCTCTCTGCCATATTCATAAAGTTTGAAAGCTGCGACTTAAGTGCATTGTGACTCTCCAAGTTCTTTGCATGTAGACATTTTCCCTGATACATCTAAGCTGGTGCAAACTGTATCTCATCTGCTGCTTTTCAGGTTTTACTGCAAAATGTTCCTAGAATTGCTGTTGCAGAAGATGTAGAACGCTTTCTCTCAGGCTGTGAATACAAGGCATCCTCCATCAATTTTATGTTGAGGTTAATGCCTAGTATTTTACATTGCAGTTGGACAGTATTACAATGATCTTTGTTATTACCTTCATGCATTAACTTCTTTTCCTTTTTTCTATTGTTTCCTATTATATTATTGCAGGCAGTCACTCCCAGATTCCATTAAATGGGCAACTGTTCGCTTCCCATCACAGACACAGGCAATGGATGCATTCGTTAGGAAGAATAGAGGCTTCTGTCTCAATAATCAAGTCTCGGTGCGAGTTCTGCAGTAACTGTTTTTTCCTCCTACCCCGGCTAGGGTGGATTTGTGCACTGATGAGTCTTGCTGATTTTGTCTTATTTTATCTTTTGCCTAATAGAAATTTGAAAATTTTATCTGCTTGTTAGCATATACATTGTAGATCTCATTATTTTTGTCTGGAAACATAAAACATTTCCGATGTTTCAAGTATGAGAAAGAGACTGCATCAAAAAAAAAAAAGTATGAGAAAGAGACTAGTATCCACTATGATTTTGTGAGATAACTGTATCCATTTTCTTGTTAGTTGGTTGGGTCCGCTTGTGTTATGTTATTTTGTATATTTGATTTTATCTGGGCGAAGGTTTTCATGATTTTTAATTTCTGACATTTTTCTGGTTTTCTAGTTTCTGTACACATCGCCAAATCCAGTCATATCTATTGGGGCTGTTTCCATCAAGTCTTTGTATACTCCAATAAAATCGATATTAGATAAACATTTATTTTTAATTAATCAATTATGACAGTACTTGAGAGAAGTGAACTAAAAATTTAAATCAGTGTGACATGATTTTACTGGATGTTCTTATAGTGGCAAAATATACATACATTAGAACAAATCTGGTACACGAAAAACTGCACAGTTGCAGGATTGTAATTCAGGGATTTGCTTATTTATAACTCAAAAGGGTTCTGTCCTTTTATGTGAAGCATCATCAACCTTTCCCTCGTGCACTTCGGGCACATAGCCCAAAGTTTTCATTTGGTCGACCAGAAAATCTAAAACAGGAAGTATTTCACTCAGCCTAGTATTCGACTTGTCTTCTGCCCGAAATCTGTAAACAACATTCATAATCTCAATCCAACTGCACCCAGGATTTGTTTTCAGCCCTTTATCTTTCATTAATTTCCTCACTCTTGCCGCCTGATCCCAGCACCTTACACTTGCATAAAGATTCGCCAACTGCACGTGGGTAGCAGCACATTCTGGTTCCAGCAATAGCCTGCTCTCCGCAGCCTCTATGCCAATCCAAACACCCCCATGAAGCCTGCAGGAAGAAAGCAGAGAACCCCATATAACAGCATTGGGATATATAGGCATCTGTTTAATGAAGTCTCGAGCCTCTTCAAGTAATCCAGCTCGGCCAAGAAGATCAACAACACACGAATAATGGTCAAGTTCTGGCTTCAAACCATGTTTAGCCATTGAATCGAAGTAAACTTTGCCCTCTTCAACCAGACCTCCATGGCGGCACGAAGAGATAACACCAAGGAAAGTTATGGCATCTGGTTTCACACGTTGTTTCCTCATCTCTTCAAAAAGATCAATCGCACGTACTGCAAGCCCATGCTGAGCGTACCCAGCTATCATGGAATTCCATGATACAATATCTTTACCATGCATATTGTTGAATACATAAACTGCCTCTTCAACGTTACCACACTTGCAATACATTGAGATAAGAGAATTAGCAACTTGAATATACGAAAAGAAACCCATACGAATTGTCTGACAATGAGCACTTCTTCCCTGTCCAAGAGCTCCACTGCCCGTGCAAGCACTCAGAATACTTGTGAACGTAAAATCATTGGGCTCTAACATTGAATTTCTCATCATGCGATAAAGCTCCAAACACATATCAACCTGCCACTCTTGTGCAAACGCAGCAATGATGGCTGTCCATGAGACTACGTTCCTCACGGGCATTTCCTCAAACACTTTATATGCATCAATTATTTCCCTGCATTTGCTGTACAAAGTGATCAAAGAACTCCCTACATAAACATTTGCAACAAACCCAGTTCTTATAGCTAAGCACTGGTACGGAGTACCGCCACGGATGTTCCGTGTAGACCCACACGAAGTCACAGCAGTTGACAAAAAACTCGCATCAACTTTCAGCCGTTCCCTGTGTAAATCATCATGCATGGAGAGTAAGTTCTCCACATCAACAACAGGAGTGTCAAGCAATTGATCAAACACATTTGACGATCCAATCGTTGAATTTGTACCAGTGAAATCATGGTTAAATTTTTGCGAATCGAGATGTTTGGAATCTGTTTGTAGAAAGTCCTGGATGAGCCGAAGATGGACTTCGGTCTTTGTACTGTCCCTAGTTCTGGGCGAGATGATATCAAGGACTCTCAGAGCCTTGTGTAAGCTCTTACTTGACGATATCTGTTTCAATTTTTGTGAACAGAAAGACCTATAGATGATTGATAGAGTTTTGAGACTTTGTAAAGCAGAACAGGGTTTCTTCTTTCTAAATGTTTGAAGAAAAATAATATTCATACCTGACAAAACCCCATGAAAATATGTAGCCTATGATCCATTCGGGAACTTATCTAAGGGCTTACGGCGTGGTCGTGTTTGTGAGCATGAGTGCCTTCAGTACGGGCATCTTTGCCGCCACCTATGATTTAATTAATTGCATATTCAATATACAAGTGGGATTAGGGTAAGCATTAAATTTTTTAATTTTGAATATAGTAACATTCTCTTTTCTCTTTTTCTTTTTTTAAGAAATGCATCTAAATTACATCCCAAACGTAAATCTTTCTTTTATAAAAATCAATTTATCGATTCTCTACCTCCCTAAAATTTTAAACTTGATAAAGTTAATCAATTTAACTTGATTAAGTTGTTCATCAGAGATATCCTCGACAATAGACTGCAAGTCACGCATAAGTGTACAAACATCTGACCTGGTACCAATATTTTGGACAACCCGGCAGCTGCATCCCTCACAAGACACAGCACGGTGACACGAGGTGGCCGATCTGTTTTAAGCATAAAATGGTCTATGCTTTTGATGATGACTTGCCAGTGCCCCTTCTCATAGGAGCAACTGTGGATTTTCTACATCCACTGCCGTATATAAAAAAGCTCTTTCTGGAACTGCCTGAGAGCTTCCTCAATACGGAAATAAGCCCTTTGTTCTACGGAGCCTGAGCTAATAGTGGCTGTACACTTCCGAGGCCTTGCACTTTTTAATCTTTGCTCCAAATCTGCAGTTTTTGGCATTGAAGTCATAGGTGGTGCAGGAAGGCTTTTAATTTGCTGAAGTGTCACTTGAACAACTCTCAGTCAATCAGAAAAAGAATCAACTAGCTTTGCAAGCATTATGCGCGGGTGACCCCAAGCTTCAACAGATACCTCTTCCTCAATGGTTTCATCTGGCTCATAGGAAATTGGACCAATCCAGGACCAACTCTTTGTGGATTTCAAATATGAAGCCAGTGGTTGCCAACCCTTGGCACCTAGAGGTGCTAACTTAGAAGAAAATGTATGCAAAGCTCCTCCTGCTAAATCCTCTAAGTGGCTCCCGCACTTCAAGAATACAAGGATCTATGGGAGTTCTTCTCGCAAGTTCCTCCCCAAGATGCTTGCCAATTACAGAAGTATCTTCTTCTGCATCTGGCACGACCATTGCTGTGCGAATGGCAGAGAGAAAATGCATAATGGAGAATGGGAATCCCTTATGAACCTTGGGCCATATTGGAGGAAATTCCAGCTTTCCTAATGGTTTTGTTTCTGGCACTGCATCATCCCTAGCTCTTCTTTTTGACAAGAATGAATTAGCATTTAACCCATACGAAGAGCTAGCATCAGTTTTTCCTTTCTTTAAACCATGGTTCAAGGACCTTCCTTGAATCGAAGTGACTACGATCATATTCAACTAGCCTAGACACAAATGGTACACTTGCTTTCTTCTTCTGCTGCTTTTCTCTCTTTTACTTTTGAATGATGACATCATTGACATGCCTAATGGATCACAACCGAATTTCAGACAAGGTTTAACATGTTGCCATCCTTTGTTCTGCTAATTATCCTCCTCAACATCATCACCATTCTTGTATTTTGTTGAAAGCAGAGAGGGTGCACTCACAAATTTCTTCTTCTTCTCGTGTAACCTATCACCATTTTCCGCATATTCAACTGAAGACTGCTGAAACTTATCAAACAGCTTGGTCTTGTAACCAGCAGCTTGAGAATGGTTACTGCAGGTACTTGTATCATTCAATTGATGTATTAACACCAAACTGCTTCGTGTCTGATCGACATTAAAGTATAATCTATTCCTAGGCAATCCCAAACTCTCATTTGCCAGTTCCATCAAAGCCAGAGCTGCATCAATGCAGGTTGATATTTCCACACCGTATTCTCCTTTCACTTGACCTGTTCTTGCATCATAAGCAACCTCAAACTTATTTCCTTGCACTAACTCATCGGGATAAGAAGGATCCCACTCAATACTATCTGACTGATTGCGAATTGTTTTGCACTTATTTTTTCTAGAACAACGTCGGCTTGATAAATTTTCCATCTGCGAAATGTTCAACCTCACAATCTTCACTTTCCCAATTGAACTTGGTTCCATATGTTTCTTGGGTTTCAAGATTACATGCGTATGCCATGTTAAGAAGAGAGGTTGGGAATAGACTCGTTGCCCATACAATAAGGTAAAATCCATCTAAAACCAAGCATTTGACAGTCAAGATTAGAATATACATATACATACATACATACATACATACAAACATACATACATATATATACACAACAATGATGCCTCATTACTCGGATAATCAAGCAGAAGGATATGAAAAGATTGAATCAAACGAAACCTCATTATCCATGACATGATCAGTAAAAACAACATTTTGCCAGGCCTAACAGGTTAATACAACCGTTGGGCATAAATCAGAATCGCATTCAATTTGGAATTAAACAAAATAAGGCATCGAAGACTAATAAAAATCATTGGCGAATATGTGTTATAATATAGAGAGTAGACAATGTACTAATTGATTCTTGCCAATACAAAATGAAGGATAAAATCACTATGTCGAATTCCAGAAAGAAGAGCCCAGTAGTTCTAGACGCAGTGGGGGTATGACGCTCTAATCTAAAACAAAGATTCGATTATGCAATTCTAAAATTGTCCTACATGAAGTAGATATCCAATAAGTACAACTGTGTCCTCTCATAAGTCATATCAGATAAGCTGAACTAGAACATGCAATCTCTGTATATGCACAATAAAAGTTCCAACCTGACAGCTAAACTATGCCCTGTTATCAATTCTTCAAAACGTATCTTTAATTCTTTTTTTTTTCTCCCATTCATTGAGCTTATAACAGAAAAATCCCACCAATTACACCAGCAATCAGAGATATAAGAATAAAAAAAGAAAACCTCTGACGAGATTACGGACACAGCTTTTTTTCCTTAGCAAACAAGCAAATATATAGTGAAATGAAACACAGGAATATTATATAAATGGAGAAGAAATATACAAACCATGAAAAGGTAAGCTAAAATAATCCATCCTCTGTTATCCTGACTGAAAATAAACTGAAGAACAAACCCAATAACAGAGAGCTGAAGAAAAGCTCTGACAATGGAGCAAATCATCTCTCCTTCTAACCCAAGCTTCTGTAAAAACGACAACAGAACAGCCAGCAGCACAACCCCAGTGGCTTTATCATGCCATTGAGAAAATCAAGCAGCCAGTCAACATCCATGGTTCTCATTTAAAAGATTTTTGAGTTAAGCAGGCCTCTTCGAGTAACTTACGATGAATGAATATTCGTGGACTTGTTCCCTCTTCAACTTCAAGGTCCCCAACCAAATAGTCTCACAAAAATGCAAATTACTATTTAATAAGATGAGGAAATGCCGTTTTGATAGAAACGACCTGCCTTAGATCAGAACTAGAGATGGTAATGATACCCGTAAATTTGTCCAAATCTGCTTGTTGTGGGGTAATTTTGTAAATTGCGGGTGCGTTTTGATATTAGAAATTGAAACCGATACTAGATTTTTGAGAAAATATATGGTGCAACTGTGGTACGTACCACAGTTGCATTCAGTTGTTGGATGCCAGTGGACTTCACTTATTCAAGTGCATCCAACAACTGTATGCAAATGTGGCACGGTACTATAGTTACACCATAGCCGGACCCTTACGATACTATAGTTACACCGTAACCCTTACATTGCGGTTGGGTTTGGTATTAGCTAAATATCTGATGGATACCCGCATGGAGATTCGCCAAATTTGTAACTTTTTTTCCTAAATTTTTGTATGCAATTTTAACTAAAAAATAATTAAATCTAAAAATATATAAATTAAATAAATATAAAGTGCAAATATATCATGTGTGGTGTGTGTAAAATTGTAACTCATATGCTAACCTAAAGAAAACCCAAATTATTTCATTTTCACCTATGAACAGCAACCGCAAAACTTAACCTTCCAAACTATTTCCCTTTCACTTGTGAGCAGCAGTTGCATATGCACCCATTCCCCTTTCACCTGTGAGCCGCAGGCACACACGCATGAATTTTTCATGGCATTTGTGTTTTGTTTTAATAGATTTATATATTTCATACTTAAAATTGAGAAATTGTGCTAAATTAATGTTGAAATTTTAATTTTTTATTTACATTGATTAAATTTAAAACTGAATATGTTATGTAAATTTTAGGTTATTAATATAAATTGACATATTGAACACTTATGATTTAAAATATGAGAACTCGTAAAAAAATTTATTGAATATTATTGTGGGGTTTGATATTTGTCAAAATTTACAGTATTTTTTTTTTAAATTAAAATCCACAGCGGGTGCGGGGTGCGGGTGCAGGTGTGGGGTGCGGGTGTGAATTTAATAATTTAAATTTTGTGCGGCTCCGAGTTTTATAATAGCAAACTCACACACGTGGAGTTACTATTTGAAGAAGAATCATAAAAATCATATTCATAAAATCAAAAAGAATAAAATAAAAGCAAAGTTAAATCAGATTACGTGGCAGCTTTTGAGTTCACAAATGCCTCGCTGTTTGAGAGATGGATGACGCCGAAAGTTAGTGGACGTACGTACGACTTACACGAAACAATTGTTTTGCTGGGTGAGGCCTACATTGTTTGGTAATCTCAATCTGTATTCCGATTATGAATTAACGTATTATTAATAGAAATTCATTATTTTAATTAAAAATAATAAAACTTAATAATTATTTATTATTTAAACTAATCAAATCATAACGCATCATTTATTACGTTGGTTGACAGTATTTCAACTAAGGGAGTATATTATTATTGTTTAAAAATTAAATTATTTGATATGCAGTATCAGCAGAGCACTTAAGCACATAATAAATCAATGAATTAATCCAGTATGGTCACGTGTAATGTAACTACCATAAGATGAATACCATTACTCACTAAATGCAACGATTCAAAATAATTTTGTGTCTGTATTGAAAATTTAAATTAACAAACAAAATCCGTGACCGATCCATATTTTGTGCAATCTGATTATTCATTTTATTATTTTTAGAGAAGGATTACACAATTTGCACTTAAATATTCATTTAATATTGCACGTAACGAAAGTCTTAACACATTTCTATGTCCTGTAATTCACGAAAAATATGAGGGTAGAAAGGCAGCCTTTAGTCATTCCGTCAAACATTTGGCAGGCTAACATCATATCGTGATTCTATAATGGCCTTTTTTTTTTTAAAGATTTTTGCCCAAAAAATTTATATCCATAGCATTGAAATCGAATTTGAAGTATGTCCGGAAGATTTTATTTTAAGTCTGAGTTATAATTTCCGATCCAAAGCCAATTCTTAAGGCAAATCAAGCATGTCAACTGAAAGCAAATTCACAAATTTAATAAGAGAAAAGGCCACCCACACCCCAAGGTTTGGTTAAATAGTCACACACATCCCTTTAGTTTCATAAATAATCAACTCTATTAATTTCATAAATGATTATTATACCCTTTGATTATAGCAGCCCAAATAAATATAAATATAGCAATAAGATAAAATTAATAAATAAGTATCATATGATACAAATATAATGAAAATTATTTTTAATATTAAGTTATTATTAGTCTTTCCCAACGGATTTTATTAACATTAAAATCTATCAATCCAAAAATTGAATTCAAAATTTATACTAATATAGAAATAATTAAAATAAATATTGTAAATAAAATAATATAAATTTTATAAATTACTGCAAATATTAGATTTCATTAATATCAAAAGAATATGATAGATTAATAATGTTAAAATAATTTATAAATTTTATCTTATTATATATATTATATTATTTTTATTTTTATTTATTTTAAAATTTTATTTAAAGTTAATTATTGGGTTATCATAATTAAGGGTATAATAGTAAAAAAATGATTTGTGTGACAATTTATGAAACTAAGATAGTGTGTGATTATTTAAATAAAATTTGGGGTGTGGTTAGCCTTTTTCCATTTAATAAACTCAAATAGTATGAAAAGGATACTGCATCAATTCTGATTTTACTAAATTCAATCGTGCATATTGGCATAAATATATCATTAGCATGCTTTAAGAGAAAAATAAATTTTCAGTAACCGCAAACAACCAATCCAAAGAAACTGAAGTCACAACTTATATATTTTACAATTCATGAACTAATTTGTTAAGAAAGCCAACCAGCGATTTTAGACATTCGTTCATGCTTTACGCCTGTAATCATGCCTGATATTCGAACAAATACACAAATTTGTCATGGAAAATGAATAGCTTAGTGCTTTTTTTTTTTTTTTTTTTTGGGGACACAAACAGGAATGTATATCTGATTTCTGTTGCATGTGAAATTTTCATGAAGAATAATGTACATGGATCAGCAAATTCAAGATAAATATATGTATTAACCAACTAAATCGAAGCATGATTAAAAGTTTGAGTGAGTTTTACTGATCTGATTCCGAGTGCTCTTCCATTGATCTTGAGCTGTTTTTTTTTTATTCCCCAGATATCCGAAATTTTTTTTAAAATGACAAAAAGAGGAGTTACTTGCCCCTGTGAAAAATACAATTTTGCCCAAATTTGAAATATCTTAAAAATAAATTGAAAAAAAATTAATAAGATAAACAATCTATTTTGAAAAATTAATTACAAAACACAAGTTTCTTACCTTGGTTGGGAGAATAATTTGAGAAAGTGGACGAATGCTAGTGGAGTACCAATTCTGGAGCTGAAGAGAGATCCTCCGTAAAATAGTAGGGGTTTACGGGGGGCACTGACAGGACTTTCCTCTACCACAGGTTGGCGCAGACCCGAAGCAGGATCGACCTCCATATTCACGCGACCATGCTGCTCAGGCTCCGAATTACTTTCAGGCAAAGTCGATACAGACCCCACCTCCAAATTCAGGAAATCACATTTCTCAGCCTCTGCATTAGAGTCAGGCAGATTTGATACTGATGGTAACCCCAAACCCAAGCGATCACCTTGCTCAGGCTCCGAATTCCATTCAGGCAGAGTCGATACGGGTCCAAACTCCAAATTCTTCCCATGACCACGTTGCTCAGGCTCCATAACAACATCCATTGAAGGAGGATACGCATAGTTAAATATCCCCAAATCATAATATTCAGACGGACTCACTGTCCCCAAATTCTCGCAACCATGTTGCTGAGGCTCCAGATTACATTCACGCACAGTCGATTCAGTACTTAAACCACAATTCAACTGACAATTTAAATTCCTATACTCTGGTGCACCAACCTCATCATTGATGTTTTTGTCCAACACATCCAGATCCTCCAAAAATTTTTGAACATGCTCATGAGAATGTTCAGGAAGTCCACTGATTCTCTGAAGGTCAATCCACTTCACATTCTCTGATTTAAACAAATTAAATTTTTCCATCATAATCCTGTTCATGGTTGATTCATTATCAAATTGATTCTGGCGAAAGGTAATGTGATCGCATAATGAAGTAGAACAAGTTTGGCTCAAAAGCCGTACAGCAATCTTCTGCAGTACTGGATAACGATCACCACAACATTCCCACCACTTCCCTACAATTTTGCAGAACAACTGAAACACAATAAAAATTCATCCAACAAGGAAATGGTTAAATGAATGCAAGTTAAATCAACAGAACTTACGAGGATGGAGTGTCTTTAACATTGACGTTGCTCCTTCATTGAACAAATCTGAGTCTTTGCTAGAGTAGAGTTGCACTTCTTTCAAGAGATCTGCCCTTTCTGTACCAGAAACCAATAACTTTAGACTGTCCAAAACCGTTTTAATTTTATTGTCATCAAAAAAGTCCAGACCACACGCGTATGGAGGGTTAAGAAAACCTGCAACTTCATGTATTTGTTGGACTAGACGACTTCTCCAATCTCTAGGCACCTCAATCCGGTCCTTACCATCTAAATGCTGTTTGAATACCTCTTCTACCCTCTTCAGTGCTTCATTCAAATATCCTGAAGTCGATTCGTATGTGTCTATGAGTTCAAGAACTTGAAACAATGACTGCAAAACTTGCACTACCTTTTTCCCATTGCTCAAAAATTCTGTAGAATAAATAGCTTTTTGCACAACCATAGCCGCATCATTTTCAATACTCAACCCTTCCCCTTCGTGAGAAGCAGGAGCCATTTTCATCTGCAATGGTGGTGACTCGGTTTGCAAAATTGAATTAAGCATAGAGAATTCAATGGCAATCTTATTCTTTTCACTGCAACTGTATTCCTTATTTCTTGGATGCTGCTGCTTTCTTGGCAACTGTAAAGTGCTATTATGCTCGAACCTATCTTTGAAAATCTGCTTTGCCGATTGAATAGTCTCACGAATCCAACGAACTTTAGAGCATATGTGCAGCAAAATTTGCCACACTTCACCGGTAGCACATCTGGACAGGTATATCCAAGCGTATTCCCTTTGAATCACCGCTTTAACTTCAGAGAAAAAGTCGTTTCCTCCGATATCAGTAAAGCAGCACTCCATACAATTTTTACGATCATCAAGGATTACCTGAACAACATTATTGGGCCCCAACTCTTCAATTATACGACATACATTATTTTTAAAACTACAAAATGTCATCCCTTCCTCCGGAATTCTAACTTTCTCCAACCAAATCCAGCCACCAGGTGAACGTACAAAAAAGTTCAGACACTCAAGTTTTGAATTTATCTCTACCTCAGATATGATCAACGTACAACCTGTTTTAGTAAATAAATTCTTGGTCTTTACAATGTATTCCTCAATTTTCTTCTCGGCATCTAGTCTTTCCAATGTATTCCTCTGTGATTGGAGTTCTGAATCAGTTGGTAATTCGTAACCATGCCCAAGATTTGCTGCGCTGCTTAGCAAGTCATCCAAATGTTGTGCATCCACTGTCAATTTGTTTGAATCTAAGAACTTGACAAGTGATGTAATAAATTTACTTTTATCCGTCTTACGTGCCCCTGCAACTTTATGTTGATGAAAAGTCTTAGATTTGTTTTTTGGAGATGAAGTTGAAACAATTTTTGTTTTTCTTCTACTATCTGAAGATTGAATTGCTCGAGATGCTGCATTTCGAACACTCTCAGTAACCGCTGGACAAGGATTGATATCACACTTTTTAAGCCCAGCAAAGTGGCATTTCATCCTAGTGATACCCGTTTTATAAATCTGTTGACATAACTTGCACAAAAGTCGACCATCTTCCAAGACCTCAATGTGTTTCCAAAATTCAGCTTCCCTCTTTCCATGTTTCTCTCTTACCATGTTTGCTTTTTATTCAATGTGAGACTGGAAAGAGGAAAAAAAGAGTAAGTTAATAAGGAATCCGAATAAAATGCATTATAAATCAACAATAAAATGATTGAACGAATTCCAAAGTAAACAAAAATTAACAATGGTCCCTAAGTCTAAGATTTCACAAGTTGAAGGATATAAAGCTTAAAATGCAATCCTGTTCTAAAAGTTGAAAGTTCACATCTGGCTATAGAAATTATATGCGTGAATGAGAAAACAAAATAAAGTGTAAGACAGAATTTAAAATCAAGCCAGCCCAAGTTCACAATAAGCTACATCATTTTCAGTACTTAACCCTTCCTCCTGTTTAGAAGATGCACAAACAATTGTTAGCAGCAACCTGTATAGGCTTGGCAAAATCCGGGTCCGTTCCGGGTTTTGGTGTTGCCCGGGGACCGGACCGGATGAGAGAAATGCAAGCCCGGAAACCCGGTTTTTTCCGGGTACGGCCGGGCTTGAGCCCGGCACCTTCCGGGTCCGAGTTTTGATCCAAGCTTTTTAAACCCGCATGTGATAATTTCAATTTTTTCCTCAATTTTTTTCTTCAATTTTTTCTTTCATTTCTCTAATAATGCAAATTTTAAAATAGAAAATAATCAAATAAACTTATTCAATCTCGAACTTTAAAAAAGAAAATAGTCAAATACAAATATTTAACACACTAACAATGCAAATTTTGCACAAATGATAAATAAAAATTATTTCAATCTACTTTCTAATACCTAAATTCATCCAATTTCTAATTTAAACTCATTCAATCTATATATAAAATAAATAAATAAAATTCAACAACACAATAATCACACAATAAATTTAAATAACATCCAACATATCATAAATTCATAATTATATATTTATATATAATATATTTTTAAAAAAAATTTATTAAAAAACCGGGGGTCCGGTCCGAGTTCCGGGGTTTTTTGTGTTGAACCTGGACCCGGGCCCGAAAATATCCAGGTTTGAGAATTTCAAACCCGGATCCGGTTTTTATATGCATGCAGTCTGGGGTTTACCCAGACCGGATTGGCCGGGGGTCCAGTCCAGGCGGGCTTTTTTTGACTCCCCTAAACCTGTAATTCTTTTTTGACTTCCAAAATTAAATTAAGGATAAATATTCCAATTGCAATCTTAGTCATACCATTGCAACTATATTCCTTATCTCTTATGTGCTGCTCCTTCCGTGGGAGCAGAACAAAGTGATCTCATGCTAGAACAAATATTTGAAAATCTTTGTTGTCGATAGAGTAGTCTTATGAATCCAAAGTTTTTCAAGTTATATGAACACCAGAATTAAAGTCCTCTCCTTCCAACCCCCACCACAACCCAAGTTAACCATTAGGACATTGAGATGGGTCTGTAAAAGATACTTCCTCAGGATCGTCCCCAAGCCTTCCACAAAAAACTTATCTCGAAATCAGAAAAGGATTCAACCATATATCTTCACCATCACTAAGGAAGAATTGAACAACAGACCAGGATTCGGTGTTGAACTGAACTTGAACTGAGCATCCAATCAACGGTCAAGATTTGATCGGAGCCTATATTAGACAAATCCTAACCATTGATTCGGTACTCAAATATTCATTTATATTATGTACAAGCTCAACTAAGTACCGAATCCTTATCCCTAAACAACATGTTTAGGCCCTGAAGATTCATGTATACCGTGCACAACATCTATAAAATGATGGATTTCCCTTCCCTGGAAGTGTAATTTTCTCTATATATACCAAAACCTACCCACAATAAATTGGTCATTTAATTACGTCAAATATTCCCAAAATCTCTGTCACTAACCATAATTGCTTTTACTCCACAGAAAAATAATAGTTGTCAATGACTGAAGAATCCAATCGAAACCTATCCAAACATATCTACAGTAAAAAAAACAAAAAGCTTATCCCGCGATCATTTAATGGTTAAGGACATGACATAATAACAGTTAGCATTTAAAAAGGTTTAAAAGACATGAAAGCTAAGAATGTAATATTCTTCCCTAAGGTGAAAGCTCACATGCTGACAACATAATTGTAAGAGAGAATCGAAAACAGACCAGGCCAGCCCAAACAAGTTTAAAAAAAAAAAAACAATGTTGGTCATATATGCAAATGATATATGATTACGTAAACGGCTAACGTATCACCCAGCAAGTACAAGAGAAGCACGTGATGTAGAAACATCAACAATTAATTAACTGAAATTAACCATACTTAACTGTTTTTTTGGGAATTAAAGCTCTGAGTAAGAAGCCCTCTTGAAGAGAGAAAGTTGCTTGGCGCTTGTATGTATGAAATGCTCTCAAAGGCAAGAAAAGAAATTGGTAAGGTTTCAAATGGTGTGATGCTAAAATAAACAATAAAAAAAGAAATGCAATGTAAACACAAGACTTCAAGTCAAAACACAACGAACATAGACACGTTCGCCACAATATAACTATCAGGCGAGTGAAAAAAAAATGCCTTTTTCTTTTGTAATTATACGGGGCGTATGCTCACGAATCAAAAAGTAGTAGGTAACAATTTTGAATCTGCACCGCGGCGAAGTGAGCGTGGGAGTGGTTTCTGACGTGTATTATCATGTTTGTCGTCGCTGTACGTTCTATTATTTTAAGGCCACATTCAGAATGACAAACTAGGGCAAGTAATGTTTCAATAATTACGAAATTACCTACGAAATTAGACTGCCTGAGGCAAAGGTCCGTGAGTGGCAAAAACGGCACGGAAAATTTATGAAAACGGAGGGAAACTACTAATGAGGGGATGAAATCACGCGGGAGGTCAACGGTCAACGATCGAATTGCTTATATGTAAAGTTGATGATTCTACGTATCTCTTATCCCTAATCACTTTCGCATTTTTTGTTTTGTTTCATTCTTTATTTTTAAATAAATAAATAAATAAATTATTTATTTCAGTCGACGAGCTCGCCGGCATCTAACCAGCCCAGACAATTCGCCCGGCGGTCTAGCGTCGTGGATTTGTCTTTTAATTATGCTAGGTAATCATAAACAAATTTATATTAGATTAGATTAGTGATTAAAATTGTAATTCATTGTAGGTAATTATAAGATATAAAAATAAATAAAAAATAGATTTAAGTTTAAAATATTTAAAAAATATTAAAATTAAAAAAATTTGGGCTAATAAAATATACTCGGTCTTTTTAATGTCCTAAATAAAAATTTAGGACTTTAATTAGTTAATTAGTCATAAAAACTTAATAATATAAATATTTTGATATTTTTTATTTTTACCAATATTTATAATTTATAATTTTATTATTTATTTACTAGTAATTTTAAAAAATTAAAATAAAATTAAAAATTAAAATAGGGAAATGGGTAAGGGATGGAGATTCCACCTCATTCTCGTCCTCTCCCCGAATAAGAAATTGGGTAAAAAAAAAATTTCGTCCCTTCTCCGAATAAGACATTGGATATGAAATTATCCTTATACCCTCCTCGAATAGGGAAAATTCCCGAGGGTACCCGTCCCCATGGGGATTTTTGCCATCCCTACATTAATGGGATAGAAATAAGAAAATCATTCTCCACGTGGGATTTCCCATCTCAATTTCACTAAATTTATTAGAGGATTGGATAAAGAACGCAGAAGAAATGTTTATGTGTGTGGGGAATAGAGTAGGCCTCCCTACCCCCACCGCACCCCATCGATATCCTTACACATGACAGTTGCTAAGTTGGATTAACTCCACTAATGATAACCATTACATCATAATAGTAAGTGTATATTAAATATTACATAGCTCCACTAATGATGATTGTCAGATTATAATATTAAGTATATATTTAATATTAAGCCATTTACTTATTTAATAGTATGTGTGGATAAATAATTTCAGTAAAATAAAACTTAGAGACAAATAAAATCAATGTCATATTATAAAGTATTTAAATTATTTTAAAAAACTTTAAAAGATTAAAATAATATCTTGAAATAAAATCAAAATTAAAAAATATTTGAAGAAAACAGCACCTTGAGAGAAAAAAGAAAACATAACAATGTTTTAAAATTGAATAAGAATTATAATGTAGGATTTTGTTTTAGTCATAACTTATTTATATTAGGTAAAAAAATTATTAACCAATATTGTAATTGATAAAACAAAAATTGTTAAACAAAAATTTTAAGAAATATTAATATATAATGGGGAATGGGGTGGGGGGGTAGGATGAGGAGTATAAAACTAAATTCCAATTCATTAAGAATTTGAGATTATTTTTCCACATACTCCACTATATTTTTTAAAAATTATTCAAAATTCATTCTATTTGGATATGGAGCCCTATGTGACTTTAAACTCATGTAAGATTTTATCACCCCTACTTATGAAATTAATAATAATAAAACAAATATAATTATCTTTTTGCTGTTTCATTTAAAGATAACATCATTAAAGGAGAAAAAAGAATCCTCATGTAACTAACTTTAATTTAATTCTACTTCGATTGCATGCACAACATCATGTGATTTGGTGATTGAATTATTTATTCGTTTCATTCTGAGGTGGGTTTCAATACGGTGACTTTTATTCGTTTCATTTTGAGGTGGGTAGTCCCGTTTCAATACGGGGACTTTTTCTGACGAGTTATATGGGAGCCCGCGGGAGGGGATGGTGAGAAAGAGGTTTGACTAAGAATTCAAGCATACGAGGAGTGTTTTTTTTCACGAATTGAAGGGGACTAGCTAATAGATGAGGTCACAAATAACTCAAATTAGAACCCTTTAAGGCATGTTAGTTATGATGTCCTTGTCCACCTAGAATTACAATCTTCAATTCATTTCAAAGATTGTAAAAATTTTAATTTACCTCGATTTATCATTAAAAAGATTTAAGGTAAATTGGTCACATGAATGATAAATTTTTACTTTTTTTTTTCAATGATAAAGGGAATAAACTGATTTTTGAAAAATGAATAAATTGATGTTTGCAGACCCTTAGGGATAAATTAGAGAGATCATCATTCTAAGTGGGATATATTAAGATTTATTCTTATAATAAAGTTATTATGGAAGTGAAATATTTTTCCTTAAGAAAGAATTAGTTATCTCAGATGCATGGGATAGAGAAAATCTTCGGTAAATCAATTTTATCAGTTTTTTTTTATATAAATTCTCAAATACCAAGAGGTCATTAGATTGATTGTATGGCTTATAAGCATTGCTTTATTTCCATTTAATTTTCGTTATTGTTTTTTAATTAATATGCAAGAAAATGTTCTCATACGCATTGGCGGATCCATGATTGGACTAGCTGGACTTAGTTTTATTTGTATTAATCCTTAAAAATAATTTTAATAAAATAAGGAATCTATGTGATTAATAAAACTGTGCAAAAGAGCAACTCTACAATTTTCTGCTAATACAGAAATCAATATATAAATAAATAAATGACGGCCCTCTCATTCAAACGAATATTGCTGGAGTGGGGGTGACCGTAGTAAGACTAAAGAACTCAATTAAACGGGCCGTTTCTTCACGAATTATAATTGTTTCCGCGAATTATTCGGGAGTGGTTTATAAGACGGAAAAATAGACGGGTTGTTTTGACCTCATCGCTATACGTGCGATGGCTTTTTGGACGTCATGAGAAAACCATCGCACAATCTAAGCCGACGCCTCGTATGTACAATCTAAGCTCAACCCACTCCACAACACCTCCCATTAATCAAGACCCACCAAATGAAGGAATAAAAAGAATAAAATACCCTAAATATAATGTGATAATACAATAGATCGCAACACATCAATTCATTTCGTTATAACTATCTGACTACAATAACTTGTAACAATGAGAACCATAAATTGTTCAACATGAATGATGCCTTTGATTAAAAAAAAATGCTTTAAGAGAAAAATAAATTTTCAGAAAAGGATTCAACCATATATCTTCACTATCATTAAGAAAGAATTGAATAACAGACCAGGATTCAGTGTTGAACTGAACTTGTACTGAGCATTGAATCAACAGTCAAGATTTAATGGGACCTATATTAGACAAATCGCTAACCATTGATTCGGTACTCAAATATTCATTTATATCATGTACAAGCTCAACTAAGTACCGAATCCTTATCCTTAAACAACATATTTAGGTCCTAAAGATTCATTTATACCGTGCACATTATCTATAAAATGATGGATTTCCCTTCCTGGGGAAGTGTAATTTTCTCTATATATACCAAAACCTCCGCACAATAAATTGGTCATTTAAGTACTTCAAATATTCCCAAAATCTCTGTCTCTAACCAAAATTGCTTTTACTCCACAGAAAAACAATAGTTGTCAATGACTGAAGAATCCAATCGAAACCTATTCAAATGTATCTACAGTAAAAAAAACAAAAAGCTCAGCTCACGATAATTTAACGGTCAAGGACATGACATAATAACATTTAGCATTTAAAAAGGTTAAAAGACATGAAAGCTAAGAATGTAATATTCTTCCCTAAGGTGAAAGCTCACATGCTGACAGCATAATTCTGCGCTATAAGTAGAGAATTTACAACATAAGAGAGAACTGAAATCAGACCAGGCCAGCCCAAACAAGGTAAAGAAAATAACAATGATGGTCATACATGCAAATAATATATGATTCCATGAACCCTGACGCATCAATCAGCAAGTACAAGAGAAGTAACGTGATGTAGAAACATGAACAATTAATTGACTGAAATTAACCATACACTTAACTGATTTTTCTTGAATTAAAGCTCTCAGTAAGAAGCCCACTTGAAGAGAGAAAATTGCCAAAAGCTTGGTGCTTGTACGTATGACATGCTCTCAAAGGCAAGAAAAAGCAAAGAAATTGGTAAAGTTTTGAATAGTGTCATGCTAAAATAAAAAATGAAAAAAAGAAATGCAATGCCAAAACAAGACTTGAAGTCAAAGTAGGACGAACTTATGGACATCTTTGCCACAGTTTAATTATCCAACGAATCAAACAAGCGCCTTTTTCTTTTGCAATTTTACGGGGCGTACATTCGCGAATTAAAAGGTCGGTACATAACAGAGGAAGTAAGACTTCTTCTTCAAGTCTTTAGTACTTATGGACATGATTTAGCACCACTTACTGTTCATGTGATACGGTTATAAGTTACGTGATCCTGCAATATATATTTACTGTTATGAGTTATCTTTTGTGAAGCGAATCCAACTTGGTCACTGTAATGAATAGGAATAACAATAGGAAACGGTGGGCGTGGGGAGCGCTACTCTATTTTTTTCTACACATTAAAAATTTCATTTGCGTTCTCTACCTAATTCTCGAATAAATTTAGTAAAATAGACATGAGAAATTTTATGTGAAGAATGATTTTCTCATTTCCATCTTATCTCCCATTTACTTATTTTATAGCAGGTGTGGATAAATGATTTCAGTAAAATAAAACTTAGAGACTTAAATAAAATCAATGTCATATTATAAACTATTTAAATTATTTTAAAAAACTCTAAAAGATTGAAATAATATCTTAAGATAATATCATAATTAAAAAATTATTTGAAGAGAGCAGCACCTTGAGAGAAAAAAGAAAAAATAACAATATTTTAGAATTGAATAAGAATTATAATGTGAGATTTTCTTTTAGTCCTAACCTATTTACATTAGGTAAAAATAAAAATAAAATTATTAACCAACATTGTAATTCATAAAATAAAAATTATTGAATAAAAATTTTAAAAAATATTTATAGATAATGGGGAATGGGGGTGGGGATAAGATGGGGAGTACAAAACTAAATCCCAACTCATTAAGAATTTAGGATTATTTTTTCATATACCCCACTACATTTCTTAAAAATTAGTAAAAATTTCACTTCATTCGGGGGGTGGAGCCCCTCTATGAAACTCTAAAACTCATAGATGATTTTATCACCTCTACTTATGTAATTAATAATAATAAAAAATATATAATTATCTTTTTACATTTTTATTTTTTCTTTTTTTGTAATATAAAAAACAAATGCCTTTTTCCTTTTTCATTTAAAGATAACATTATTAAAGAAGAAAAAATTACAAAAAAAAAAGCACAAACCCAAGAGTGCTCGTGTAAACTTTTCCAATTGAGTTGGACGCCTAGTCCACAAACGACATAACTAGGGATGACAATGGGGCACCGCCCGCAGTGGATTTGTCATTACCAAACCCAAACCCGCACAAAATTTAAATTACCAAACCCACCTGCAACCCGCAGCGAATTTTAATTTTTTTAAGAAAACCCACCCGCAGCGGGTTTGGACAATTATCAAACCCGCAATAGTACCCCAGCGGGTTTTTACATTTAAAATCATCAATATTTAATATATAAATTTATAATAATAACCTCAATTTCTACATAACATACTCAATTTTACATTTAATTAATGCAAATGAAAAATTAAAATTTCAACATTAATCCAACACATTCTCAAATTTAAGTATAAGTTATACAAATTCATTTAAAAAATACAAATTAGTAATCTAAAAATAACAATTATATTTCATATCATTATTTAAAACAAACTCCAAGAGAAGATACTTCATTTCATTCACCGCAAACAAACACCCATCCAACACGATGCCTACAATAATAATTAATATTATTATTTTCAAATACTAATTCGGAGAAAAAATTATATTAATGAAATAATCCATGTATTAAGTTAAAGAAAAAATAATACATACAAAATTATAATAGGTATATAACAATCCATGAATTAAGTTAAAGAAACTTAATTCTTTACCTCATCAACAATATCTTCATTTTCGGAAAATTTGCTATTTCCTACTTTATTAGAAAATTTTGCATCTACAAGTAACAAGTATATCAAGAAAAAAATATAAATAATTATAAATTTATATATTGTAATGTATAATAGATATTATACTATATTGAAGTTAAAATACATTTTGAACAATTGCATAATTTTCTTTATACATGTTTTAAATTAAAATTAAAATTAAAATTATTTTAAAAAAATATTTCGGGTTTGACGGATATCCATGTAGGTATCCAGCGGATTTAAGGTCACTACCAAAACCCACCCCGCATCCATGTGCGGATTTTAACTTATAATATAAAACCCCACCCGCAACGGATAAAATTACCCGCAGCGGGGTGGATTTTAGCGGACGGATTTGGACGGGTTTGCGGGGTACAATTGCCATCCCACATAACGTTCATGGGGGTACTAACTTTAATTCTACTTGTATTTTTTATTTTATTTTTTAATCTATAAACCCAAGATTCCCCACCTAACTTTAAATCTACTTCGAATGGATGCACAACATTATGTGATTTAGCGATTGAATTATTTATCGGTTTCATTGTGAGGTGGATAGTTGTCACACGGCTTTTCTCCAGTTGTCACACGGCTTTTTCTCCACAAGTCAAGCGGCGACACTCGCCCATCCGGCCTAAGGTGGTGACAATAGTCCCGTTTAGGGGACTTTGTCTAACGAATTATACGGGCAGGCCGACGGGAGAGGAAAATGAGAAAGAGGTTTGATTAAGAATTCAAGCGTAGGGGGCATTTTTTTTCCCCAAGAATTGAAGGGGACTAATTAACAAAACTTTTTTTATTATTAGTGATAAAATGTATTTTGAATACTTTATATTTATTGTTAATATTTGTTATGAAATTAGAATGAACTAATTGTTGAAAAAAATTATTACATTTATGAGACCCAATGGGTTAAAAATTTGTAAATTTTAAAATAGGTCCATTAAGCCCCAGAATTGAAAAAATCAAACCGAACTGAACCGAACCGAAAAGATCCGTTTGAGTTCGGTTCTTATTTGGTTCTTTTTATAAAATAACCGATTTTAATCGGTTCTGTTTAATTTCGATCCGAACTGAACCGTGCCCACCCCCTAATTCCACGAGCGACATAACGGTCATGTGGTTCCCGTAACAAACTTTAATTCTTTTTTTTTCTAATCTTCAAACCCAAGTGCATGTTTGGGAGTTAAGATTAAGTATGAGATTGGATTAATTTTGGGATTATATATTTTATCCCATGTTTAGCTACTTTGTTTTGATTGAATTAGGGAGATTAAATTTAAATTTAGTCCTCAAATCATGGGATTAACAATCCCAATTTATAAGTGAGTTTAGATGAGATTAGAATAAGAGAAAAAAATTTATTCATATTTCTTTCATAAATAACACTATTTTTTATTTGTAACCTAAAATTTAATAACTTAATTAATTATTTTATTCATAATTTACTTGAATTTATTTTTTATTTTGTTTTTATAGTCTAATTAAATTGGTTCTTTTACTCCAATAAAATTAACTATTTAACAAATTGTTACAATAACTGATTGTATTAAATTTAATAATCACCAATGTAATACTAAAAGTAATCATGGAAATTAATAATATAAGTAAATAATTGATTATATATATACATTATTTTTTAACTTTTTGATAAAATAAAATATATCTAAAATATCTTATAAAAATTAATTAAATAATTAAATAGTTTTATTAATTTATAGGCCGAAACTACAATGCCACATGCGTTTCGTACCCTCGTTTTTTGTCTTTTTCAAGGTTAATTGTAATGGAGTCCATTTATTTGTTTAAAGAACAAAAAGGCTAAAGAATTTTATATTTTCACACATTAGTCCTGCATATAAAAATTTTCAATTACAATGATGTTTTTGGAAGCCACAATCTATTTTAGAAGCGCTTTTCAAAAATGCTGACATGAATACAATATTCCGACATCATAGATTTGTCAATTTAGAGAATATAAGTTTTTTTTCTTTTTTTTATTTGCAATATATATAGAGAAGAGAATGCATAAATTGTTTGAGTTGAAGGAAAAAAAATCCATTTCACTACCAAACTAAAAAATAAAAAAATAAAAAATTGGTTAGCCATTAATCTGACAAGAATGTAACACACATATATATATTGTAAGGGTTAAACATGCGTGTTTAATTTTTATTATAAATTACTATGTATTTTATAATATAAAAAACTAATTAATGTGTTTTACATAAAAAAATTCTTATTTTTTATTTACTTTTCCTAAAATGATTAATATTAAAAGATAATTAAAATTATTTAAAATCTAGAAACAAACTAATAAAATAAAATTATTTCTCTTCTTTTTAATTACAAAAAAATTGATAAAGAAATATTTAAATTATTTTCAAATAGAGTAATTGTTTAGATTTATTTTTTTTTACCCCTTCTTTAATTAAGTTAATGAAATATTTTAAATGAGTGCTAATGACTATTTAAAATGTTGGGGTGGAATAAAAAAAACTCAATTTAGTTAAGTGCGTAATTAAATTTATCCTTTTTATTTAAGGACAAAAATTCAACCAAAAATACAAAATCCTTGTTCAAATGAACAAAACTGATTTTATGAATTGATAAACTCATGATTTTACGAATTGATAAACTAACACGTTATTATTATTATTATTATTATTATTATTATTATTATTATTATTATTATTATTATTATTATTATTATTATTATTATAAAATTAATATTTTTTTTCTACATAATCAAATAATTGAGAGTATATTAAATAAATATTATGTTACAAGAAAATAATAAAATATTAATGATATGTAATATGAAATTAAATTCATTTTCATATTTTGTGCATTTCATCCATTTGAGATGGTAAAATCTATTGCGTTAGAGAAAAAAAAGTATAATATCTCTCACATGGGAGGAAATTGGCTGTCATTTTGTAAAATTAATATATATATATATATATATATATATATATTGTCAATTATGATTAGTAAAAGAAATACAATGTTTAGCTATATATTAAATTAATTAGTTTATTAATTAATAAGAGAATTATTAATTTAAATAAATATTAACAAATGTAAGAATAAGTCATTTAATCGAAAACCTAGTTCAATAATCTAAAAATAATTTAAAATATTATGGACTTACATGTTAAAATTTAACAACTTTTAATTTTTCGTATTTTGTATAAACAATAGGGGCATTTAATGTTAATAACCTAACAAATGCATCTAAGCCGTTGTACAATTTTTGGGTTGAATCTAAAGGTGGATTTGAAAAAGACAAAAAATGTGATACCAAACATCATAGGTATTGTAGTTGGACCCTATAGGTCTACATAATCAAATAATTGAGAGTATGTTAAATAAATATTATGTTACAAGAAAATAATAAAATATTAATGATATGTAATATGAAATTAAATTTATTTTCATATTTTGTGCATTTCATCCATTTGAGACGGTAAAATCTATTGCGTTAGAGAAAAAAAAAGTATAATATCTCTCACATGGGAGGAAATTGACTGTCATTTTTGTAAAATTAATATATATATATATATATATATTGTCAATTATGGTTAGTAAAAGAAATACAATGTTTAGCTATATATTAAATTAATTAGTTTATTAATTAATATAGTCGATTCCACGAATTATTCGTGGACTGGTTTATAAGACAGAAAAAATATACGGGTTGTTTTGTTTTTGACTTTAAGCACTTGCAAGTTAACTTGCCGACCACTGTCAAAGAGAGAGTCATCCTCAGAGTCATGATTAGTTGCTCAACTGAGACAACCAGCAAGCCTATAAAAAGGGCAAAAAACAACGAGGCTTGCATCGCTTAACACCAAAGTCAGAGATTGATTTGGAGTTTAGAGAAAACACTGGATAAAATGCCAAACAACCATGCAAATGATTTCGATACTCAAAGGTTAGTGCAAAATTTCTTAATTAACATGCGTTTTAGGTTATCATTACATTTTAGATTTAGTTAATTATTTGACAACTTCCTTTCAAACCATCTTACTGTAATGCAATTTTTTCTTCTAATGGTGACAGCGAGAACGAGCGAGGAATGAATTTCTACATCCAGTGTTCTTCCATAATCGTCTTTCTAATCAACACATTGTGCACCCTGCTTCAAGTTAAATTCCAGTCAAAAGATGCCAACCCATTTGACACACTCTACTGGGTCATGGTGGCATTCTTTGCTGTTCTGCTTGCACATGCTATACTACTAGCAACTCAAGTAAAGCTGCGCCATGCAATTTTTGGCAAGATCAGTCTCCTCGCCGGAGCTCTTGCTTCAATTTTGCTTCTGATAATCCTTGCTCCACCAGTGGGTTGGTTCAGCTTAGTCTTATGGGTCATTTGCTTTGTAACGGTAGCATACGCCTCCCATCAGCAACTCTATGACCTGCTTTACCAAGCAACTCAGCAGATATTCAATTTGCTGGGGACAATGATGAATCGCCGCGTTTTGGAGCCACAAAATCAGCAGCCTGTTTAGATGCTCACCGTCAGATTGAAGAAATGAAAATGGAAGTCGGTTTTAGTAAATTTGCATTTTCTTGGTGCGGCACGTGCATGTTTGGACTTTTAATTGGTTATTTTTAGTCTCACGTTTTTTATAGGGTAAGGGTCCCTTTTTTTTGGAGGGGCCCGCCGGAGGGGGGTTTTCTTAATCGACGTTTGTTCTAAGAAATAAGTGTATAGCCGGTCGTAAAAAATTTCTTGATATTCAAATGTATTTTTCAATTCCTTCATACATATACGGTCGTTGAATTTGGTAAATCATAAGTGCGGGAAAAATTCTTCAATGTTCTTACTCAAGTTAACTAGAAATTGTAGTTCAAATTCAGAAACTTCAAGGAGAGTGTGGTTTGATAATATAAACTTAGCAAGCACTTTATCCACTGCACTCTTATCCTCCTTCCCTTTATTGTTCAAGAAAAGAGCCTTTTGCTATTTACATCGCAGAAAGCCTTTAACAACAGCAATGCCCGGAAGAAGGGCGATGCAAGTAGTCGCGTTATTTTTTATTTGCAATGTCCAAAAAGCCACCGCACTTATGGCAGTGTGATCATCGGAAAACAAAAGTGGCGTCGCAAGAATTTAGCAACAGCGGATTAGTGGTTGTAAAATGCATGACCCGGAAAAAAAAAAAAAGGGCAGCCCCCATGACGGGACTGCATCCGCATCAAATTCACATATTACTCGCATCAATTTATACCCATTTAACCATTTCAAAATTTAAGCATGAGCAAAGAGTTATTAAGTTTGCATTCAACAGTAAATACAAAGACAAAATTTGAATAACAGCCCCTTGCCCTCTTGATCATGTGTCGAATTCATACTTTTTATAAATTCTAAGCTCAACCACTCAACAACACCTCCATCAATCAAGACCTTCCAAATGAAGGAATAAAAAGAATTAAGTACCCAAAATATAATGTGATAATACAATAGATCCCAACACATCAATTCATTTCATGACAACTATCTAATTATAATAACTAGTAACAATAAGAACCGTAAACCGTTGAACATGAATGACGCCTTTGACCAAATAAACATCGCTGAAACGTTCTGGGAAACCTAGTAGTTGATATTCCGTGTGGTCTTGCCATATTGATAGAGAAACCAAGTGAGAAACTTATGGAGAAGCCACCAACTAGGCAAAATGATTCAACAACTTTCCAAAGCAAACCCATGATCCCTCTTACATTATTCTTAGTAGTTTCTAATCCTCTGCTCATCCAAGTAACAAGACGATCAACAATTGGATGTATGGATTATGATGTATCAACACTAAATTTATAAGTAATAATTCATGTACACCAAGAAACAGGATCTATGTGTCAAGAAGTTTACCATTTCAGACCAGGAAATCAATAAGTAGCTAATGAAGCACACTACACTATTTGAGATAATTGTCCACACAAACACACACACACATCCAGATAACGCATCAAACATGGCAACTTTTAAACGATAATCATTTTCTCACTTTCCAAATAACTCATAAAGACGAAACATTTTTGGAGTAAACAGCATGTGAAATAAGGGTCTCTTACTCTAGCTATCTACCAATAACATGAACTGTTGAAGCTGATTGTTTCAGAAATGTATGGGATTCATTTCTTTGGGCTTTCATAATGGCCTTTGGTGCCAGATCCAAGGAACTCCCTATGAAGCTATACACTTCAGCAAAGTCTGTTATACCTGCAAAGTAAAGGCGAAATGAAAGAGAACCTACATTTTTATCAAATGCTAGATAAATGAATCGGAAAAAAGCAATTACCATGAAAAGCAGCAACTTGCTTCCCCTGCTTTGCTGTCTCTGAACTTGGTGGTGCTCTAATTGAACTTCCAACGCCAGCAAGAGTATTGTTACCTAGTCCCAGATCCCATTTGATCGAATATCAGCTGAAACAGTAATGTAGCATGCCATAATAAGTGCTGGAAAGTCTCTTTTACTCAAGCTATCTTATTAATGCAATAACTCAGAAAATAAGACAAAAAGAACCAATACCATTTGAGGGTACACCTTAAATTTATGAATGCCAAAGTATCTTCACAACTATTAACCTAAAAAATACAACTTTCTCCTTATCATATTACATTCACTAACCACTTGTATTAGTCTTCCTTCAACAGGACGTGGAAAGTAATTTCCTAATAAGAATGAGGTAACTTATACATGATATTGATTTTAAAATCACCTTCCATCATATCAAAAAAAAATTGTAAATAAATTGAATACAATAAATTTAAATTAATCTTGGATCATTCTTTTGCTTTTTGCCTAATTTTTGTGAACCAATGACTCTTACCTTCACTAAGAAATAAAAGAATGAAGTTTACCAATAGTAGAGGTCTTATCCAGTGCGCATCTTGAAGGTTTAGAGAATGAAAGGCCTCTCAAAATCCCATCACTAATTTTGTCTCTGAGTGTTAGTTCAATCCAAGAGAATGTTTTTCTTAGTAATAACTCAAGAATCTCACTTTCAATCATCATCACTGCCATATTGTCCACAGAAAAAAGGAAAGAGACAGTCTATCGATTGAACCGCAACAATATGGACTCTTGACAAGCCAATTGTTGCTTGAAACTCCCATGTGGTGCAAGCCTAAGAATCCTGAAAAATGTCAGAACCATTGTTTAATTAATACTTTAGACAAGATTGACAAGAATCACAAATTTTCTGGCGTATAATAGTTAAAAGGAAAATGGAAAAAGGAAGGAAGAGAAGAAAAAAACCTATAATACAAGGAAATATAGATGACCTAAACAAATAATAAAAGAAAATACTATGCTGCAATCAATCGCTTCCACAGCTTCAACCTGCACACTTATACTAATTTGCAAGAATATGCTCAACTAGTAAATTGTTATTATTCACATACTTCCACTCTAAATTAATTACAGTCACCGGTTCCAGAACAAGAGCCACTGATTTGATACTATTTCAAACAGAATATGAAAACAAATAACTCAAGCTATATGAATTTAGATACATCGGGCTTCTTCTTATAGCAATCCCAGCAATAAACAGTGATATTACATAGGAATTTGGCTAGTAGGTTGAGTGATATTGGCTAATCATCTGGCATTTAATAAATTATGCAAGATTATTATCTCAATAGTCAAGACAAGCTATCTCACAGACATGCCGCGTGGACAACATTCCTTCAACAGTTTACTTTTGTAGTGAAGCATATCTCTGGCAAATCTAACGGAGTAGCAAATGCACTTAGTCGACGAACTTCTTTATTGGCACAGATGCATAATCAAGTTCTCGGATTTGACACATTTTGAGAGTTATATACTTCTGATCCTTTCTTTGCTCCTATATTAGAAGACGTTGTGGTAGGGTTTCGCTCAGATTATCATGTACATGACGGATTCCTTTTCAAGAGTAATCAGTTATGTGTTGCTGACTCAAGGTTGAGATTAAAAATCATTGCAGAGTTACATAATGAAGGGCACATGGGTCGTGACAAAACTCTGGCTATAATTGCCAACACTTATTTTTGGCCTACTATGAGGCGTGAAGTCTATCACTATGTCGAGACTTGTTGCATTTGTTAGGTTTCCAAGGGTGCAGCAACTAATGCTGGGTTATCTATGCCACTGCTGATTCCAACACAACCTTGAGTTGATATTAGTATGGACTTTGTTTTGGGATTATCCCGCACTCAGAGGGGTATGGATTCAATATTTGTTGTTGTTGATCGATTCTCAAAAATGGCTCACTTCATTGCTTGCAAGAAGACTACATACGCTTTGATTGTTGCTCGCTTATTCTTCAAGGAAGTTTATAGATTGCATGGTTTACCAAGTTCTATAGTATCTGATCGAGATACACGATTTCTCAGCCATTTTTGGAAGACATTATGGAAGTTGACTAACACTCACCTGAATTTCAGTAGTGCTTACCACCCACAAACAAATGGTCAAACTGAAGTTGTCAATTGCTCTTTAGGAAACCATCTACGTAGTCTAGTCAGAGATAACCTGAAGACATGGGATCATAAGTTATATCAAGTTGAGTTTGCTTATAACCGTACAATTAAGCGTAGTACTGGTTTAAGCCCTTTTCAAGTGAATTACATATATAATCCACGAGCTCCCATCGACTTGGCTCCAGTTCCAGATTTAGTTCGCAAAAGCGGTAAAGAAGACTTTATTGAGCAACTTCAGAAGATTCATGAAACTATGCAAGAGTCTTTGAAGCAGACGACCGAAGGTTATAAAATTATGGCAGACAAAAAGCGTCGAGCTTTAGAATTTCAAGTAGGAGATCTTGTTTGGGCTGTCTTAACCAAAGATAGGTTCTTAGTTGGCGAGTACAATAAGCTTTCTGCTAGGAAAACTGGACCTTTAGAGATTATCGAGAAGATAAATCCTAATGCATGCAGACTGAAGCTTCCTAGTGATATCTGCACAGTAGATGTGTTCAATGTCAAGCATCTTATTCCGTACAAAGGTGATCAAAATGAAGATGGTGTTGATGATAATTTGAATTCGAGGGCAAACTCTCTCCATCCTAGGGAGAATGATGCAGAATAAGAATTTATACTAAGATATGTTTCCTAATTAATTAGGGCCCATTTGGTAGCGTTTTTTTACGCATTGTTTTCATTTTTGTTTTCATAATACAAACATAATATATGTTTGGTGAGATGGATTCAGAAAACAAATCACAAAATAATAAACTTCAGATCCAGTGTTATAACTACAAACATGAAAACGTGTTTAACATGTTTCCTAAATATTACAAGCTAAACTCAAAAATAGATTAAGAAACAAAACTCATTTTCTTCGGCAGCAAACCTCTCCCCCCTCTCATCGTTCTTGATCTGGTCACCCCCCCGCCATCGTTATCAATCTAGTCACGACAGCAATGCTTTCTCCTTTTCTTACTCCAACAACACTTTCTCTCTCCTTATCTCCTCATCCTTTTCTTCGGTAGTAGTCTTCTCTCTACCCCTCATCTTTCTCGATGTGGTCACAGCAGCAGCTTTTTCTCTCCTTTTCTCCCTCAACAACACTTTCTCTGTCGGCGCTGCAACTTCGTCTCTACCCCGGGGAGAACCCCGAAAATAAAATGCGCGTTTTGGTCAGCAACAAAACGCACGCGTTTTGGTCAGCAACAAAACGCACGCGTTTTGGTCGAGTTTTGGTCAGCAACGAAGCAACGAAACGCACGCCTTTTGGTCGAAGGAAAATTGCAAAATTCATAGAACACTTTGAACCTCTTAACCCAACAACACCCCGTGGCTGGCACTTTACGCGAGCCTGTCGCTTCTCTCTTTCAACTGGAACAAATCCACTCCATAAATCACCCAAAACAATTGTCACTGATAACGATCAGAGGCTCATTAGAATCCCCCAAAAATGACGACGTCTCAGTTTTCCCTCCCGTCAATCATGAAAACCTTCAGATTCCATCCCACCCAACTCGAGATCAACAAAAGCAACAAGACCCATCTACCAAATCGTCGTTGTCGCTGTCGTTACCACCGTCCGATTTCAGTGCGGAGAGTTCTAAAGAAGTGAAGTTGGTTATTGGCTGGTTGGATTTCGGGCTTGAGATTTTACGCACCAAGATTATATGTTAATCATGTTAAGATATGGTACAACAAAGAAATAATTCTTCTCTATTGAAGAAATTTTTACTTTAAAAAAGTAAAGACATTATTAAAATATAAAAATATACAGTTTTTAATACATTAAAAATTATACTTTTTTTATTTGTTAGTGACATTCTCATTTTAATAAAAGAAGAATATTCTCATTAGAGAATGATTATATATATATTTCAAAGTTTTCTCAAATTTTTTTACATTTTAAAATTTTGAATTGAAAATTTTTCTAATATATATAAAAGAAAAAAAAATCTAGGGCACATCTGGGCAAATTCTAATATCTTGAATCCTGAAGAAGATAGCCAATAAAATATAATCAAACTCTACCCCACCACTAAAATCAAGTATTTTATTATCCCCAAATCAAAGCTAGTCATTGATATATTATCCACTAAAATCGAGTACAATAAGCTTTCTGCTAGGAAAACTGGACCTTTAGAGATTATCGAGAAGATAAATCCTAATGTATGCAGACTGAAGCTTCCTAGTGATATCTGCACAGTAGATGTGTTCAATGTCAAGCATCTTATTCCGTACAAAGGTGATCAAAATGAAGATGGTGTTGATGATAATTTGAATTCGAGGGCAAACTCTCTCCATCCTAGGGAGAATGATGCAGAATAAGAATTTATACTAAGATATGTTTCCTAATTAATTTAAGGACTTTTAATTTCGTTTTCAATTTAGAATTTTGTTTCCTTTTCAATTTAGAGTTTTGTTTTTCCTTAGTGATTTAGGATAATTACTGCTACTATAAATAGCTTCTTCTTGTAGTCTTTGAAGGCATGTTTGATTTCAATAATATTTTTAATTTTCAAATCTCTTTGTGAGTATTTGAGTTAAGGTAATTCTCGGTATTCTACGAAATCAACGAGTCTTAACTCCTAAATGCACGGCATTCTTTTTAAATTAATGTGAGTTTAGTTATTATTTTATTCCAGCATTCTCTAGAATCAACAGAATATTTGAATTTTAAATTTCCGCTGCATCACATATTTTCAAAAATAGATACATATCAAAATCCACCGATTGCAAATTATTAAAATTTCAATTCAATCCAATTTATCAATTTACAAATCAAATTTTTACGGATTAGGCGGATTGAGTGGATCGGATTGGATTCTGAACACCATTTGACAAAAAACTCGCATCAACTTTCAGTCGTTCCCCAGAGCAAATCATGATGGATGGAGATTGAGTTCTCCACATCAACAACAAGAGTTTCAAGCAATTGATTAAACACATTTGACGATCCAAACAATGAATTTGTACCGGTGAAATCATGGTTAAATTTTTGCGAAGGTGTTTGGAATCTGTTTGTAGAAAGTCCTGAATGAGCCGAAGATGGACTTCGGTCTTTGTGCTGACTCTAGTTCTGGGCGAGATGATATCTAGGACTCCGAGAGCCTTGTTTAAGCTCTTACTTGATGATGTTTGTTTCAATCTGTGTGAACAGAAAGACCTATAGATGATTGATAGAGTTTGGAGACTTTGTATAGCACAACAGGGTTTCTTCTTTGTAAATGTTTGAAGAAAAACAATATTCATACCTGACAAAACCCCATGAAAATATGTAGCCTGTGTTTCATTTGTGAACTAATCTAAGGGCTTAGTGCTTGGTCGTGGAGTGCTTGTAAGTATGTGTGTTCTAATACGGGTATCTTGCCGTATCTTGCCGCCACCTTCGGTTTAATTAATTAATATGCAATTGGGATCAGGGTAAGCACTGCAAATACAAAGACAAAACTAAATCTTTTAAATTTCTAAAATAATAACATTCTCTTTTTCTTTTTTAAGAAATGCATCTAAATTACATCAAAAAAAATAATTTTTTGTTTTATAAAGGTAGAGGTTGGATAAAGTATAAATCAATTTTTCGAACCTCTACTTTTTCCAAAAGAGTGGTGCTACACATCCTATATTTTTTATCCTAAAAATATATTATAAATAATGTGAAATTCATCAATTAGTTGGTAAATTAATATAATTAATTCAATTAAATCTTATAAACAATTACCAACAACTCAATTAATAATACATCATTTAAGATTAAATTTAAAATAAAGAGTTTGCGATATTAACACAAATCCCCTCAAAATTAAAACTTATTTAGTTTAATGTTTTGGATCAATAATACAAACCCAACGAATTTGACAAATAATATTACATTCTTAAAAAATGATTACTTAATTCATCATTTCTCGGCCACATTCTGATTTATACAACCACAACGCATTTACCACATAAGTTGGTTCTTAAAGATAGCAAATCCAACAAGAAGTTCTATAACTAATGTCGGTACTTGATGTAATCATTTTATATTTATGTCATGTTTTAAATCAATCGTACCAAATTTGAGCTAATACGAACACACCTATATTATTTTTCATGCAAGAATATTAAAACACAAATTTGACGTGTCAATTTAATAGTGGTGGATTTCAAACAAAAAATAATCCAGAAAATTTCGTTGCAGGACGCATGAAAAGATCAATCTTATGCCCAACGTTCATACTTGATCACTTCTATCAGAGAAGCAGTTATAATGAGAACAGAACCTATATGATTACAAGAAATTCCTACCAGTTTTTGCCATTGCCATTGCCATTGCCGTTAGCAGCTTCTTCTATGAGTGGTACCATCATCATCAAAGTCATCCTCTTCTCTATCTCCATGTAAATAAACCCATAACTTTGTATCTCCGTTGTACTGGACACAGGGATCATTTTCATAATGCAAACGATCAAGACCACGACTAACAACTTGATTAAGCTGTTCATCAGAGATATCTTCGACAATGTACTGTGAGTCACGCATAAGCGTACAAACATCAGTCCTGGTACCCATATTTTCAGGCAACCTGGCAGCTGCATCCCTCACAAGACACAGCACGGTGACATGAGGTGGCCGATCTGTTTTAAGCATAAAATGGTCTCTGACTTTTGATGATGGCTTGCCACTGCTCCTTCTCATAGGAGCAACTGCGGATTTTCTACCATCCACTGCTGTATATAAAAAAGCTCTTTCGGGAACTGAATACCTGAGAGCTTCCTCAATATGGAAATAAGCCCTTAGTTCTGCAGAGGATGGGCTAATGGTGGCTGTACACTTCCGAGGCCTTGCACTTTTTAATCTTTGCTCCAAATCTGCAGTTTTTGGCATTGAAATCATAGGTGGTGCAGGAAGGCTTTTAATTTGCTGAAGTGTCTCGCGAACACTTCTCAGCCAATTAGCAAAAGAATCAACTAACTTTGCAAGCATTTTGTGTGGGAGACCCCAAGCTTTAACAGATACCTCTTCCTCAATGGTTTCAGCTGGTTTAAAGGAAATTGGACCAATCCAGGACCAACTCTTTGTCGATTTCAGATATGAAGTGAGTGGCTGCCAACCCTTGACACCTAAAGGTGCTAGCTTAGAAGAAAATATATGCAAAGCACCTCTCACTAAATCCTCAAGAGGCTCCCTGGCTTCAAGAATACAAGGACCTATTGGACTTCTTCTCACACGTAAAACAATTTGATGTATGGTGAGAGAAGGCAACTTCATTTTCTCTGTTTGCGCAATATTCAAATTGTCCTTCCGAAGGTGCTTGCCAATTACAGAAGTACCTTCTTCTCCTTCTGGCATGACCATTGCCGTGCGAATGGCAGAAAGAAAATGCATAATGGAGAATGAGAATCCCTTATTAACCTTGGGGCTTACTGGAGGTAATTCCAGCTTTCCTAATGGTTTTTTTTCTGGCATTGCATTATTTTTAGCTGTTCTTTTTGACAGGAATGAATTAGCATTTAACCCATATGAAGAGCTATCATTAGTTTCTCCTTTTGTCAAAGCATGTTTCTTCAAAGTAGAAATAACTGGTTCATCAAGAACCTTTCTTGAATCGAACTGAATACAATCATATTCAACCAGGCCAGACATGAATGGTACACCTACCTTTTTCTCTGTTTCACATTTGAATGATGACATCATTGACATGTCTAATGGATCACAACCCCATTTCATACAAGCTTTAACATGTTGCTGTACTTTGTTCTGCAAATTATTCTCCTCACCATCATCATCATTCTCATACTTTGTTGGAGGCAAAAAGGGTGCATTCCTGAATTTCTTCTTCTTCTTGGGTAACCTCTCTCCATTTTCCTCATTATGAACTGAAGATTGTTGGAACTTCTCAAACAGCTTGGTCTTGTAACCAGCAGTTTGAGAATGGTTACTGTAGGTAATTGTATCATTCAATTGATCCATTAACACCAAACCACTTGGTGTCTGATCAACATTAGAGTATAATCTATTCTTAGGCAACCCCAAACTCTCATTTGCCAGTTCCATCAAAGCCAGAGCTGCGTCAATGCAGGTCGATAGTTCCACACCATACTCCCCCTTTATTCGACCTTTTCTTGCACCATAAGCAGCCCCAAACTTATTTCCTTGCACGATCTGATTGAGATAAGAAGGATACCACTCAATACTATCTGACTGATTGTCAATTGTTTTACGCTTATTCTTTCTACAACGATGTTGATGTGACAAATTTTCCATCTGTGAAAGGTTCAACCCCACATTCTTCACTATCCCAATTGAACTTGGTTCTCCATCTTTCTTGGGTTTTGAGATTACATGCTGATGTTGAGAAGACAGATATGGAAGAAAGTCACTATCCAGGCAAACAGGTTCAGGTGCATTTGGAGCTCTGGTCGCCTTTTTCAACATCTACCAACTGTAAAATCCAACTAAAACCAAGCATTTGACAGTCAAGATTGGAAAAAATATCAAATCCAACTATGATGCCTCATTACTGGTATAATCAAGCAAAAGGATCCAAAATATTGAATCAAAAGACTCCTCATTATGCAACGAAATGATCAGTAAAAACAAAACTTTGCATGGCCTAACATGTTAATACAACCTCTGGGCACAATTAAGAATGGCATTTAATTTGGAATTAAACGAAACAAAGCATAGAAGACTAATCACAAATATTAGAAAATACGAGTTCTAGTATAGAACTAGACAATGTACCAATTGATTCTTGCAAATACAAAATGCAAAAATGCAACCAAAACAAAAGGCATCCATGAAACAAAACTTAACCGTAGCGATCACAAGGCATCCATGAAATGTTTATAAGAGAACAACAAATAAAATGATCACGACCCATTTGCTTGGTTGAAAAGTTCAATTCCATGAAGAGAAGATAATTAAAAAAAAAAACATGTATTTTGATTTTCCATGTATTATAGACCGAAAAAAGAAAAAAGAAAAAAAAATCTCTTTTGCCTTAACTAACTCTGCATGTATGATAACGACCCAGACAACGTTTATTCATTCTAACTAGTGAAAAAACATGGAGTTAAAGGGTGAGCAACAGTACCTTGGGGTTATTTTCTGGGGAAACAAACGAAAACTGAGAGCATTGATTGTTAAGAACCCTAGAGACAGGCCAGGGAAAGAGAGTGAGAGTCAGAGCAGGGAATGGCAAGAGTCTAATAAAGGAGAAGTTTTATAAATCACGTCACCAAAGAAGCAGCAGAAGCTATTTTTAATTGAGAGGAAAATTGGATAAACGCGGGTCGTTGGTGCAGAGTGTGCACATCTTGAATTGTGAAAAGACTGGTAAGTACATATGAGAGGTTGAGTTAGTGAATTTGTGACCGAGGTTTTAAAAGTAATTTTAAAAAATAAAATTATTTTTTAATATTTAGTAATTTTTTTTGAAAATCACTTTTAATAAATCTATATTGTCCCCATCACATTTAAAAAAAATCAAAATATAATTTTGAGAGTTAATTTTATGCTTAATATAATTTCATATATATCCTCATATACACTATAAAAATTTAAAAATTATTCTTATTAATTAAAAAATAAAATTATTATTATTACTAATTATATCAAAATAACATAATAAAAAAAATAAAATTAATAATATAAAATATTTATTTTAGTATTAATTATTACAATACAGCTAATAATAATTATTTTAAACTACAATATTACTATACCAGACAGGGAAAAAATAAAATAAAAAATATTCAAAAAGTGCATTTTCCGTCTTTTGATATTTTGGTGAGAGATGAGGTCACATTAGGAAATTTGTAGATGGCGTTTGATTTGCTGAGATTTGTCTCCTTCACCAGTAGGAAAAAAATTGGAAATTTATGAGAGGTAAAAATCATAATTCGCAAAAATTATCAAATTTTTTTTAATAAAAATTAATTAATTTTGTGTGTTTACACGCAAAACCAATTTATTTAAGTTTGACAAATCCCCATAAGGATTAACTTTTAATTTTGTTTTATTTTGTTAAGGAAACAGGATAGATATATATCTCAAATGTTTTAAAAAACGGTCACAAAGGTCCTCAAGTTTTCCAATAAGGGATACTAAAATTCTTTTTTTACCATAATGTCCTTTAACTCTATAAATTCCCCCAAAAAATAACCCAAAATTTTATAACAAATGGAAATATAGCATTAAAATAAATATAATAATATATCCATTTTCAAAATAATTTTAATATTTTTAAATCTATTAGACCTATTTTATTAATTAAGTAATTATTAATAATAAATACAGACATAATATTAAAATAAATTAATTAAAATTAAATTATTTTGAATATTATGTAAAATTTAATTTTAATATTATTAATAGAAATATTTTTTTAATTGTAAAATTTATTTAACCCAAAGATTTACTTAAATTTTTATAATATAACAAATATATTTATTTATTAAAATAAATATAATAATTTAAAATTTAAATTTATTTTTATATGTTAAAATGATTTAATATTATTAGTTCTAATAGATAGAATTTATATTCTTATTAAATTTATATTAATTAAACTTTAAAAGTCAATTTTCTAATTACTATAGTCAAATGGTATTATTAGAAAAAAAAGTCTCGATATCCCTTTTTTAAAAACTTAGAAATTTTTGTGACTATTTTTCAAACTTTGGGGATGTCTTTTTTCTTTTAATTAATTTATAATGATAACAATTTTATTTATATTAAAAAGGATCAACGTGAGTCTCAAATTCGTGAAATCTTTCATATTGAACATCATACGTAGGGGTCTTTTTGTGTATTATGGAAAATGTTATTAATAATTTCAAACCTAGGACTATAATAGTAATCTAAAAAATTAATCTAATTCCTATCTAAAAAATTAATCTAATTCCTCCTTCTAATTATCTTGTCTCTCAAACATGGCCTGGATTTTGTATTATTGATTAAAAATTGAAACATTCCCTACCCAGTCAAATACATTCCCTACGTACTATTAATAAAATTAGTTAACAATAATGAGTTATAATCAATCTTTCACAAATGAAAATTACGTACTATTTTTCAATGTGTCTCACACGAGTTTATTAATATTAGTTAACAATACACGAGTCATAATAATTCTTTCTATATGAAAATTATTTCTATTAGTACTAGTATTGCAAGTCCACTTGTGTTGTTTAACATTTTTCATAGGACAATGCTATTCTTAGTAAGATGGAGCCGCTGGGCGTTTCCTTATTTATGATTTTGATTTCGTTTATTCTATATTTGAAAAAGAAGTCAAATCTTTTCTGTAGGATCTTTGTATTTGTTCAACCTTGATTGCTCGAGTAGGTGCTTTAGAGCCCAGCTCAAACCTAAATAATAAAAATTTGGATTTCTCACTTTCTTTCCTTCTATTTTTAGGGGTAGACCAAAGAAATTCTACTTCTATTGTTGATAAAGCTAAGTTAGCCAGTTGGAAAGTAACACTTTTACACTGGGTTGCTCTGTTTCCTTACTCAACTAGAAAGGAAGGAAAGCAAAAGGGGGAACAATCAATATTATGGAAGATAGTTTTGTTGTCAAATTGTCTGATGCTAAAATAATACCATCATTATTATAAGTAAGGGGTGGTGATTTGGGGCTATGATTCATTTATTTGATTTGTTAAATAAATTAATTGAATTCATATTTGAGGTCACTGACTCGTTTATTAATTTAAGATTCGTTTGTATTTTTTGATAGGATGTAAATTTTGTGATTTTTTTTCTATTTTGTTTTTGCTTGATTTTTTAATTAATTATTATTATGTAAATGAATTGTAAACAAATCTAGGTATGATTGATTTATTATTAATTAACGCACAAACGAATTAAATAGATTGTAAAATAATCTAAATTTGATTCGATTCATTTAATTTTGTACAAAAAACGAATTAAACGAATATTCATTTAATAAATGAATCAAATATCCACATCCCTAAAATTACGATAAATTTAATAAATGAATTTAATTTGAATCTATCAAATTTTGGTAAATTCATTATGATTCTATTTAAATTCAATTTGTTTATTCATTTAACTATCCTTGACTATGAGAGATGAAATATAAATTTCCACATATAATTGAAATAAAAATAATTATAGTTATTTTTTTTTAACTTTATCCACATACTATCCTTGATTTATTCATAATTATTTTTAATAAGATGGAGAAGTAGAACAATAGAATGTTAGGACCAAATTGCATGAACAATTTGATCGTAAACATTTGTTAGTAATCACTTGTTTGCAACGTGATAATCACTAATTTTCTTTGAAGTGATTTTTTCACCTCTGTCAAATAACATCATAAAGTCTTGAAATCCAACAATTCCCAAAGGATGGTTGCTATTTACAGAATTTCGTAACTTAGCCGATGCCCATAGAAAATTATGATCATCAAGTTCACTTTGACAAGGCACAAGAAGATGGTTTCAGTACAAATCAAGTCAACAATATATCATAAAAATACCATTTTTTGGCTCTTCAGCGATTCCAACAGTAAGAGCACAATTTGCAGAGATCAAACTTTCAATTCGGGCCTGCCTTAATAATAATTTTTTATTTTAATTTTTCTCCAATATTTTCAATAATTAATATTAATTAAAATGAGATAAAATAAGAGTATACAAAAAAATAAGTCTTTTAAAAATTAAAAGAATTAAAAAAAGTAAGAATGAATCTATTATTCATACAGTTCTTTCTTTTACCTTGTTTGGTTAGCAAATTGTTTAAAACGAAAAAAAAATACAGTAATATATTAAAATTAATATCAGAGAAAACATTGAAGAAGTGAATTAAAACAATCAGTTAAATTATTTTGCCATACATATTTAGACTAAGTGAACGAAAGGTGTGTGAATATCACGATCAGCTATAATCCTTGTGACTAAATAGCACGCACTTTTCCCGTTTCTAGCAAACAAAATGAGTACACAATTCTTACTTACCCCAGCAACAATAAAGGCATCATCTTGACAACTGTACCATCCACAAATACATATAACAAAAGTCTTTAGGGGGCAGGGACGTTGTCATGCTGCAATCTCACAAGTACAAAAATATAGTCCTGCACTGAAGACTTCGGCTAATAGCTATCAGAACTGCTGAATTGAACTGCTACAGCTATTTTTCACCCAGTTTCTTATCTAGAATTAAACCACAAATAATGAAACTAAATTCCTGAGCACAACGACAGGGTAGCAGGCACACAAGCATATTGTAGAAGAGAGAAATAACATAAATTGTTTGTTCTACCTCGAGTATAAACAGGCATCAGTTTTTACCCAGTTCAAAAAAAATGTCTTTTCTTTTTCTTGACATTACTTATGTAATAAGAAAAGACATTAAACACGAACAACACATTAATTGCTAGAAACATAGGATTTTTTTTAAGTTTCACCTCGAAACTTGGCTCTCAAATTTTGTACTCTAGAAGTCTCTACCTAATTCTGAATATAAATAGCTGGGTCAGTTGCATTTCTTTAGCTGGTTCACTACTTGTAGCCTCTGCTTATCAGTTTCTGAAGTGTCACAAATCCACTCACCTTCTATGGAATATTAATTGTGTCCCTGAAGCTTCATCTGCATCCATATTGTTTCCCTTATTCTCTGTTCTTTGGGCTTTATGTTTTCCATGACTGAGCCTTACTTCTACCAGATTCTGAACTGTTTCTGGTTCTTCTTGACAACCCTCATAGCCAATGTTTTCAGTGGAATTGAAATATCCAGAGGCCAAAAGCACCTCTTCCAACTCATGCCAGTCAAGATCTTCAAAATCACCATCTTCATACTCTACCCTATACCAGCCATTTTTCCTTGTCAAACTGGGTCACGGTACCAGAGTAATATTGCTCCCCAAACAACTTCCGAACTTCCCTCCCTTCCAACCATTCACCAAAACCAGCAATCTCCTGGGTGATTCAGCATCACTCGCACTATTAGAGAGAACAATAGCATTGTCAATAGAAGGCATTTCAGGCACCCCATTGATAACAACAGCAGGCTCTCCTGGCAACTCAAAAACCCCTGTCAAGAAGATTCAGATTCCAACTCTTTGCGCATGGTTTCCATGTATAGCCCTCTTTTACATAAAGCCCTGGTGAGAAGAGTCAAAGATTTGAAGATGTAAGAAAAATAATTCATACTCTTTCAACCATATAATTCAACAGATTGATGCATAATAATGCTGATAGGTATTAGATTAATATCCTGACAAAATAGACTATATTGGGCATTCTCCCGAGACAAGGAAAATGAAAAACACATACTCCAGCACACTCACATCACAGAAGAAATCTTCACCAAGTTTACAGTAATTGATATCATCCATAAGAAAATCTGTTATGCGAATAAGAACATTGCATCAAGAAAGTTATCTAATAAAAAAATATGATCATGAAAGTAAAATACTGGGAAACCATCCCAAAACATATCTTTGTGAAATTTTGCTTTAACAAAGATAAACAGACGACAAAACTTGCATCCCAAATGTCAAGAAACTAATCAAGAAAAATTCATCAGTACTTTCAACACCACGCCAATATCAGATACAAGATTTTAAAATCTCAATAAGCAAACTCACTGAAGCAATGTCATATTAATCTGAATCATTTCTGCATCAACTGTTACAGGCTTCTAATTTACAAATAGAACCCTAAATTGAAGAAACTAGTAAACACAATGGAGTAGCAAATACACATAGTTGTCAACAACTTTCAGTTATCAAGCAAAGAAACGGAGAAAGTGGATTCAATATATTGGTCATTAATCCTCGCTAGAGTTTCACAACCGCTTCATTTGCTCTTAAAAGAATTCAATACTATAGCTCTTTCTTTATTTCTTTCTTTTTTTTTAAACCATCAAGGAAAACAAAAATAAAGCTTAAATAAAAATAATACTCAATAAATTACGGAATAATTGTAACAAGATAATTAGGGTTCAAATTATTTATAAAGGGTAGTATTGATTGATCCTAAAAGGAAGATAATTCATTTAACAAGTGAGTTTAGCTTTGAGCAAGTAAATGTAACCGATCAAAATATGAAGCAGAAATGAAAGAATTAGCTCCGATTTTGCAGCGAGTTCTTGCTTACTCCTGTTCAATAAAACCCTAACTTGTGCACGTAGCAGAGAACGAGCCCTTTG